>JAQQZZ010125133.1:0-14239 GCA_030265115.1 Mopalia vespertina
CAAGGGAATTTATATTCACTTGATGTGGTTTATAACACCTATATTTCATGATAATTTTTTCCATTGTAGTGAATATGTGTAGTCCAATTTAGCGTTTCATTAAGGAAAATACAGAGAAACTTGTAGTTATGAATGCTTTTAATTTCTGTGGCAAAAATATAGTTTTGTGCCATATCCAAGTTTTCTGTGTGCAGGGGGTCCTATAGTCCAAAATTTATTACTCTAAATGCTCATGTTCTTAAGAAACTGTATCAATGCATCAATTGAAGATTCAGAGTTGTTCCACTCTCCAGCCATAGTGTTAAAACATACATTCAGACGTACATACAGGATGACTACAATACACCTACAATTCATGTAGAGTAACAATTGGCCGAGGAGCAAATAATATTTACAGTTTGACTGTAAATATTGCTATAAATGGATAGTTCAATTTTTTGTTACATTGCTAGTCGCACATAATTGCCAACCGAGTTGTCTCTCTTTCCTTTAATACCTCTAAGGCTGGATAGAGGTTAGCACAATGAATAGGGCTAATTCCTCCGTCTTAGCCCTAACTCAACCTGTGGTGGAGGTTGGAAATTGATCCGCCACTATTGCCAGCCTCTCAAAACATATATCTGATTTTTCTGATTTGTTTTGTACCCTAAAAGACCTTAAATATACCCCAATATACTTCAAAATGATTATCAAATTATTTTAGAACTAAAAAGTACCTCAATATACCTTGATGGTACCCAATAGACCTTAAATATACCCCAATAGACCTTAAATATAACCCAGTAGACCTCAAATATAACCCAGTAGACCTCAAAATGATTATCAAATTATTTTAGAACATAAAAAGTACCCCCAATAGACCTTAATTTCACCCAAATATACATATAATTGTACCCTAATAGACTTTAAATATACCCCAATGGACCCTAATTGTACCCCAATAGACTTTTAAATATACCCCAAAAGACCTTAAATATACCACAATTGACCAGAATATGTATCAAATTATTTTAGAACTAAAAAGTACCACAATAGACCTTAATATACCCCAATATACTTCAAAATGACTATCAAATTATTTTAGAACCTAAAAAGTACCCCAATATACCTTGATGGTACACCAATAGACCTTAAATATACCCAAATAGACCTTAAATATAACCCAATAGACCTCAAAATGATTATCAAATTATTTTAGAACCTAGAAAGTACCCCAATAGACCCCAGTTGCACCGAAATATACCTTAATTGTACCCCAATAGACCTTAATTGTACCCCCAATAGACCTTACATATACCCCAATATACTTCAAAATGATTATCAAATTAGTTTAGAACTAAAAAGTACCACAATAGACCTTAAATATACCCCAATAGACCCTAATTGTACCCCAATAGACTTATACATTGTGCTAGATAGAGGTATGGAATTGGGAATTTGTTTTGTTTGCTTTTAAAAAGTGCTTCTTTTGTACCGCAAAAGCTTAGACTGCCATGGCAAAGTGTACCCATCAGAATAGTCAATGCGACAACTGCCTATGACGGATTCCCTGATCTAGGCCTATATACATGTAGGTTTAAGTTTACAGCATGGCGATAAAACATTCGTACTCCTCAAAATAAATAGACATAAAAAACGTATTGCTGTTTTGTGGCATGCTAACCTAATGGATGGTTTGTGTAAGGGGTGCCTTCGGGGTCTTTCCTCCTCTGTGATTTATGTTTGATCGCAGCCAAATTGACATGTTTTATGATTTGCTGCACAATTTGACATACTGTCATTGCCCTTCTCATCCATTGTTACTTTAGTCGGCATTTCGGACATTCTCATTTTCGGTTATCGCAATACAAAAAACGGAAGTTTTATGTTTAATGTGCGTGATTTCGTTTCTGATGCAATTTATTATTTTTTTCAAAGTGTTATACACTTTACATATCCAAATTTCAACTTATTTATTTTTATTACGTGCCATTGAATAAAAAATTGACTATAAAAATTGACTTTACGACATTGAATGAAAAAACTTTTGGCAATTCCCGCCAAATTCCACGTGATTTCGCGTTGTTCATTCCCGACTATGGCGGCTTCGGGAAGGTGCATTATTCGTGCTTTGTGTGATGAAAAGTGGAAAGGATTCGTAATTTAAGATTATATGACACAGGATTGACATTTTACAGACGGAACAACTGTTCAACAGTTCGAAATATGCCATACAGAAAGTGGCTGCGTCTGAGTCGAGCTTAGAAAAGCACACACCTTGCTAGACAGACAGCCGAAACAACAACAACATTAATGTTATTCGTATGGAAACCAAGTGTACAATGATTTATGTCATATCAAAGATGGCGTGGACGGATTTTCAGTGACCACCAAAAGTTGCATATCTGTGGGGATACATTTTATTGTAATTTTGATTGGATTTAGATTATTTTGTTGCTCTTGTCAAAATTAAGCATGTCTGTCGAGTACAAGCCTGGAGATAAAATCTTCGCGAAGATGAAGGGCTATCCTCACTGGCCAGCAAGGGTAAGGCGTTCTGCTAAATCTGGTTAATACTGAGAATAATCAATGACTTAACCACCTAATTCCCCAAAATCATTATCAATAACCCACTATGAATTATTGGCAGCAAAGTTTAGAGCCAAGAGGACGTTCTGAATGCCATGTCTTTAATCATGTTCGTTCCCATGGCTTTGCCAAGTTAGATTTTGTCCTGGGCATTTTATTGCACATATCACAGTGTAGCTTCTCCAACTCTGATCAAGTTTGCGAACGGCTTTAGGATTGAGTGCCCATTTCTTTGACAGTCCAATGAAGTAGAAGTGTAAACTCCTTTTTTTTTTTGTCAACTGGAAGCCAGTCAAAATGTGAAACGAACAAGTCTTTATGAATTTTAGCAATGGCCTGAAAAAATGTTGACATGTTGCTAAGCAGCTTTCCACCAACAAAAACTTATCTGTACAGAAATTGGTCATCAGTTATGAATTTGATGAGACCTCATTGTTTCTTGTTCAGGTTTTCTTCTTTCACTGCAGGATTGAGTCCATCTGTTGACCATCAGGTATATGGGTGAGTCACACGATGTGGCTCTGGCAATCACTGGGGTGGTTTTCATAAGTTTTCCTACTGGTTTTCAACTGTAATGAGGCAAGGAACAATGTGAAGTGGACAATCCGTCATCATACATGTATAAGTGAAATACCATTGAGTATGCGTTAAACCCCGATCAAACAAACAAACAAATCTTCTTTCACTGTTTGTCTTGCATGAACTAATTTAAAATACAGCTTAAATCCCAGATCAAACGTACCAACCAATCAGACCAGGATAAGGAAAATACATTTTGTAATTTGTTTTTTAATGGTGTCTTAACTGTAAGTGTAATATTATCCTTTCATTTTTTGTAGATTGATGAGCTACCAGATGGCGCTGTGAAACCACCCAAGGGAAAGTTTCCAATATTTTTTTATGGCACTCATGAAACGTAAGGGATCTGCCAATGTTTTGGTGAATTCACTCATTACCATAGGAAATTGTATTGCAGGATTGGTGTTTAACTCTTTAGTTGGTAGCATCCCATTGTTCACAGTGGGAGTGATTGCCCTGCCTTGTCTTCCTTTGTTGCCTGTGGCATCAAGGGTGGTTTCCTCCACTGGCACACTGTGATGTGAGGGAAATAATCTTTAGTACAGCACCAAGCAGGCCTGTGCTGTAATCTTTTCTGGCATAACCTCGAAATTGGTCCTCTAAAATTTTATGAGGTAACCTAACATTTGCATTTTCCCGTGGTTTGATGATTTTTTAAATACATAAATGTGCCTTGGTGATAAATAAAGCAAAATTGCTTTAAAACACAAACTTCATTTATTATCGGATGAGCAAACTGCAAATTTAGACGAAGACTGCAAACAATTTGGGAAACCTATAAATAGGTCCTCCTAAATTATGTTTGCATAACCCTGGGGAAACCCCGTTCTGACCATTCTCCCCAACAGCACAGGCCTGACAATATAGTTGAAAAAATGAGAAGGGTGACGATTCATCAGAATAATTGTCATTTTTTCAGAGCAATTCATTTTCATAAACATGTGGCTCTCCAAGGGCTTAGGCAGACACCCGTCCGAATGGACACCCTGAAGTGAACAATTGACTAATTTGGACACCCTGTTTAAGAAACTTTAACATGCAGGAGATAGGGAAACTGTCAAAATTGGACACCGAGTCTTTTGAAAAGTGAAGCAAAATGACCATTTTGGACACCATACTTTTGATTTCTGACTAAGCCCCTGTGGCTCTCTATCATGTCTATCGAAGAATCAATAAGCAGCACTGAAGTTTCTTTTCTGTTTGTCAGTATTCTAGCTTGAACTAACTTCTACAGCTATACCTAGGCATGGTTAGCGAAAAAAATTAAAAGTCAGAGAATGGATAAACTACCTGAGCCAAATTAAATGTCCACTCAGCGGTTTATGCACCCCCAAGCTGTGGAGAATGCCACCTTGAGCCATATGATTGGCTAGTTCACTCATCCCAAAAAAGGAAACATAACAGTGTCTACACGTGAGAAGCTCACTGAAAAAAGCATTATCCAAACGTTCAGAATTAATTACCAGACGCTACAACGAGGCTGACCAAATACTATTGAACTGGTTAAGTGTACATTAATTATCAAGGGTTATTATGTACCCAACGAGTATTTTGAAAAAGACAAAAAAAATGCCAAGATTCCAAATATAATGTTGTATTATGATTCTCTTTCCTAAGACCATGAGAATATTTGTTACAAAATGCAACTTGTTGTGGATACTTTATATAGATAATGATTATATATATTTTAACCATTCATAATTCATAAGTTGAATAAAACTGTCTTCGATGGCAATCTTATTTCTAAGTCACCTATTGGGTATCCGTAGGATTCCAACATGCAGTATGAGTAGACAATTTATTTGACAAAAATGGTATACGAGGTATCCCTTTCAATTAGTTCCGGCTGCTTATATATCTAATCCATGAAACACATAATTCAAACTTTAAACCTGTAAAAATCATACAGAAATATAACATTTGTTATCTGAATAGGGTGTTTTAATCGATATTTGAAGGACATTTTCAAGAGCCTCGTCGTCTTCCTCATGCGTCAAATGTCAAATCCAAAATCAACTCTTGAATCTAAAGTGGTTTCACACCATGTATTGACATGTGTTAACAAATAAACTTATACTTGTACAGGCCTGTGCTGTTGGGGAGAACGGTCAGAACAGGGTTTCCCCATGGTTATGCAAACTTAATTTAGGAGTACCTATTTGTAGGTTTCCCAAATCTTGTGCAATCTTTGTCTAAATTTTGTCATCCAATAATCAGTGAAGCTTGTGTTTTTAAAGCAATTTTGCTTTATTTTTCAACAAAGCACATTTATGTATTTAAAAAATCAGCTAACCAGGGGAAAATGCAAATGTTAGGTTATCTCACAAAATTTTAGAGGACCTATTTTGAGGTTATGCCGGAAAAGATTACAGCACAGACCTGCTTGTAACTTATATTCATGAAATTATCCAATACTAATATAATTCAGGCGCTTATCACCAATAGCTGCTACTTACACTTACCCTGTCATTTAATTGTTGTATCCATGTGTAATTGTTGTATCCATGTGTATTTGTTGTATACATGTGTAATTGTTGTATCCATGTGTAATTGTTGTATCCATAGCAAGACCTTTGTCTTTCAAATTTTTATGGGGGTTGTCACACATATTTGACACATCTGTTCTGATAGCTATGTGGTTGACAATGAGTGAACTATTTTGCATTAGAGAGTAAATTATCGCTTTGCAGCCCTTGTATTGACACTACCTGAACTTACTAATCCTACTTCGATTTACCATTTAAGGGATCGAGTTCGTCTGTGAACCACCAGGTATATGATTGAGTCACACAATGTGGCTCTGGCAATCGCGAGGTGGTTTTTATGAGGTTTCCTCCCAGTTTTCCACCATAATTAGACAGGAGCAGGGTAAAGTGGACAATCCGAGAAATAAAGTGAAGTACTCAATCAAACAAACAAACAAATGTATCAACCTTTTTGTTTTCAGAGCATTTCTTGCTACTAAAGATGTCTTCCCATACGAAAAATTCAAAGCAAAATACGCTAAACCACAAAAACGGCGAGGATTTAATGAAGGATTGTGGGAAATTGAGAATAACCCAACAGTCAAATTCCAAGGAGCGGTAAGTAAAAGCTGAATATGATCAGATGGAAAACAGATCTTAACTACATTGAATGCCTGTCCAGCATAGTCTAAGCTACAGACCCGTCTACCTGTCATTTTTGACAGGCTGATTTCTTAAAATGACTGGTGCAAATTCTGAATTTTACTATACAGATAAGAAAATGTTGACAGACAAAATTCCTCAAAATAGATATTTATGATCGGCAGATTTCTAATCCTAGCTAGCACTCTGGCTAAGGGCAGTTTGTTTGAAGAGTAGCTGTTAATCCTTTAATATTTCTCCATGTTGTCATCACTACACATGTTTTCTGTTTACATTAACATGTCTTTGGTATCTCCATTCAATAAAGAGTTTCACTTCCGGTGGTACGGGAGCATGATGAAAGCATGTATTTTGTGTACTTGTTGGTACCTGTGAATATACTATTGATAGACTGGCTTAGAGCATTATACAGTATTTAACAGATAGTTTAAATTTTTTTAAAAGCCATCTGGTTATGGGCAGTTTGTATGAAGAGTAACAATGTGGTGTTTGCTTACTAATTAACAACAGTAGCAAAACACCTCACATTTTATGGTTGTGCTAGTGTCAATTATTATGTTGTGTAACTGAAATATGGGTACTATAAAGCATGGCGTAAAACACCAATCAATCTATCAATTAAAAAGACTTAATGAACAAAACAAAAAAACCTACTTTATGTAAGAAGCAACAGAATCTGAAGAAAGCATACCTCTGAACAATCTTATTTATTTACAGGCCCACTGACCATGGTACAGTGGTTATAGTTAGTCACACTACGGATCCTCTTTTGATGTGCCACTCTAAGGTTTCCCAGTCGACCCCCCGCAGGAAGGTTATGCCACAAATGCTCATAACAAAAATAGTGCTCTTTTTATTGTTCAAATAATTTGTGAGTATCATCATTTTGTTTTAGATCATTTCCAGTTGGGTCCCCTCCAGAAGTTAACATCACAAGCGATCCTTACATACCTGGTTTGGAGACCCTTGGTAGAGAGAGCTTCATCAAACATAGTTCAATACAAACCCTACTCTGTCACATAGCTGCAACTATTACTAAAGACATACTTCCATTCTTATAGTCCTTTCAGAAATAATATTTTTGTAAAACAAGTTTAAGTGTTTCTTTTTTTATTATGACCCTGCAAGACATTTGCTGGTGTATCTTATACCCCTGCAAGACATTTGCTGGTGTATCTTAAAATAGGCGCCGTCCATCTGTCTGTCTATCCATCAATCCGTCTCCACTCAACCTCCTGTCATATACCGATATCTCCAAAAGTAGTCGCTGAACAGCTGGCATGTTGGGACTGAGCACTGTCATGGGGCTATTCATATAACTTTCTTGGATGTTTGTCTGTCCGTCCATCTGTCCGTCATTTGCCATCACTCTACTCTGCCATCTCAAACTTGTTTCATTTAACAGCTGACATACTGGGACTGTGCAATGTTATTATACGAATCATGTAACATTCTTGGAAGTTTGTCTGTCCATCCGTTCGTTCATCCATTCTTTGCCTCCACTCCTGTCATATTCTGATCTCTATCTCAAAAAGTACTCAATGTATCAAGATGAAATTTGTTTTATTATTAAGGCATAGTGTAATGCCTGTATAACTTTATTGTGCTTGATGGGAATTTTTAAGGCACATATTCCTCCCCCCAATTAAACAATTGCCTCATTTGCACACATGTAGAAACTTTTACATGCAGGAAATAGGGAAACTGTAAAAATTGGACGCCCAGCAAAATGACCATTTTGGACACAATACTTTTGATTTCTGGCTAAGTCCCTGGATGGACCCCTGGTTGATTTGAGGGAAATTGTTTTCTAAGATAAGTATGAGAAGAAATAGGCCCCCTATAGATATGAAGAAAATAAGGCTCACTTTAATTCCTTCAACATGGCTTATAACAAATAAAGAGAAGATAGGACAACCACACTATGCAATAATGAATATGCAACAGATCGTTATTGCTACCTTCCAGTTTCTAGAGCACCAGGAAGCTCCCTTCCAACAGCAAACATACCTGTAAACACTCAAAATTGGTCAGAATTTTGAAAACATTACACAACACTCAATATTACAGTTGGTTATTGAAGACTACACAGAAATTACTGGTCAGGAGGGACGTGGATTAATGGTTAGCCTACTTAGATGTAGTTGTAGCACCCATGGGTTCAAAGTCCTCGGTCAACGTCAGGTACATGAACAAGTCACATGATGTGCATCCTGCAATTGTAGGGCTGTTTGTTTTGCAAAGTTTCCTCCCAGTTGTCCACTGTATTGAAGCAAAGAATCGTGTGAAGTGGATAATCCGTTGTCATATAAGTGAAATACCATGGAGTACGACTAAAACCTTATTAAAATGGATGACATTTTTCAGAAATGAAAAATAGCAAAGGCGTTTTCAATATCAGTTATATCATGTGTTTTGTCTGCTCAGTTATAATATTCCATCTACCAGTTTCCATTTTGGTTATGGCTAATGTGAAATCCTAAATCTTATTGGATGGGGGCAATGGGACATTACTTAAAAAGAGCGTGACTGGTTTGTAAACAAGGTACATGTAGAAAAGCTAGAGAGAAAGAGATTTACTTCCATTTTGTTAATTAGTGTGATTTGTGCTTAAGATCATATAGCCAGGTATTTCACTTGTATTGTCTATGATCAGAATGACACCACATTAAAAATGACTACAGTCACCTCAATTTACTGAACCATACTTAATAACTGGACCTAGATTGCTGTTGAGATCAAACAGATAGCGGAGTACTTTGGTTCATTTCCAAGCATGCGCACAAAACATCTGGCGGTTAACATTACATGTTTTCGTGTAATATTATTGCTTCCATTCACCTCCGAGATAATTGTACTGGTACGGAAAGAGTCGAAGGATCTTCTGACAGGAGTCCAAACAGGATACCCAAAAGGGTTCAATATTCCAGTATGGAGTGGTTTAACTAAATTCACAAGTGAAAGAGCTGCAAAAACTACTTAATATGTAATTATAAAATTATTATGAAAAAGGGTTACGATTATACCGATAAAGGTAATATTGATTAGGTTTGCCTTGAACCCGTTCATTTGACTTCCAAACAAAATAACAAATACAGATTAGAGAGCCTTATACTTTATTCAATATGTGATACAAATGAATTAACATTTTGTTGGATTCTGACCAGAGGCCAATCGTCACAAAACACTCAACTATGATGTAGAGATAAAAATATACCATATCTAAATATAACATATATACATTAACAGTGAATTTATAACATGTGAACACTAGGGTAATTTTAATATGATCAGAAACTAGAATGCAATATTCAAGTTTAACAATACAAGTTTGTTTTGTTTACATATTGTTAACGCCTATTCATAAATATATGAGTCAATAGTTTGGCTCAACAGTAATAAAGTCTACAGAAGTACCTGGATTTCTGTGGAGATTTTTAAATATTTTTTTGGATCGGAGGGTTATTTCTTTTCACTTTTTGTAATATAGCCATCTGATCGTGTGATGGAATCCAAGGTGGTGTTACTAGCAATACAGATGACAAGCACAGGGCCATAAACATCTTGTAAACTGAAAGTTTAACAATCAGCCACTAGCTATTGAAAGATTGATAAACTGATTGGTGTTTTACAACGTGTTTATTGGTACTTCACTTCTATGATGGCGTTCTCATCTGGGCACACGGACAGAAAATGTGAAATTTTTCCACTGCTAAGTAAATACAGCAAGTTTATGCTTGGACAAATTTCTACATGTCACTCAGTGATGGGGCACTATTGAAAGAAAACAAATGTATCATACTGTATCTGAAGAGAAGATTTGTTGCCTAACTCATTATGAGCGTTTTAGATACATTCCTTAGCAAAATGATGTTGCCACTTATTGGTAAGATAGGGAAAAATAGAGTTTTAAAATCGTAATTCCAATCTATGGAAAAACGAAATTCATAACCTTTTATTAACATTTAAAATCGAGGGATGGGCCCTCCCTTGTAGTTTAGTGCCAACAAAAGTTCACAAAGGGACTTCACTCTGTTATAAAGTCCTAACTCAAAACCCCCATACTGATTTGAACAATTCACATTCGTTCATATAACTATCCTGTCATATCAGCAAAGTGAATGTTTGCATGAATTGTCCAAAAAAACAGAATGTGCTTTGATGTATTGAAAAACAACATATGATGAGAACCTGTCTTAATCTAAAATGTGTTACAAAATCAAACGAAAGCTTTAGGAATATTAATGATATCATTTATGATCTAATAATTTGTGGTCTAAACTGGAAAAAAGATATCAGACATGCAGGATTTGTGTTTCTGAAGTTGTTCCCTCATCCAAAGATATTTAGACTAAAATTCAAGATAAAACAAATTAAAAACAAAACATTTCTAGCCAAAATTTAACAGTGACAGGGAGACTAGAGAAAATTGCATGTATGTGGAGCATGGTTCAATGCAGTTTTCATAACCACATTGAGTTTTGACTAGCAATAAATAAGCCAGACGAAAATAATAACTAACTGGCCATAAGATGAATATATCAACAATTGCTACAAAAATGTCACTGAAACCAGCAGATATGCATTTGAATGTACATTATCAAATTTTACAATGAGATTTATTTTAAAAAATTGTGTTAACTAAAAGATAAATAGGATAAACATTATGCCATGTTTACTGTTTAAAATGTATGGGCATGTCATATTGGTGATAGAACATATTTCACTTGTGATTTCCTACACAATGTTATGACTTAATACACAAGAAGTGTTATTCCGAAAAACGAGAACTTCATTTTGACTCAATATTTCAGCATTTATTATGCCATCATCAGGAGATAATCAATCTCCTGATGATGGCATAATAAATGCTGAAATATTGAGTAAAATGAAGTTATCCTTTTTCGGAATAACACTACTTGTGAATTATGTTAAACTCTTCAGTGGATCTACAGGATTTTGGAATACATGTTATGACTGTTAGGCCACTTGGCGAAAAAAAAACACCCTTGTCACAGGCAAAAAAGAATGATAAAACAGTACAACCTCGAAGACACCAAGCGGACAACACACACAGTATGGCTTCGTGTTGCCCCATAGCTCATGGGGAGAATCAACTCTCTCAAACTACCCACGACACTAAATTGGAATAACAGTAGTAACTGTATTGGTCAAATTTGGTTCTTAACTTTGTATATAAAAAGTGAATAATTACGTCAAATATTTCTGTTTTCAAGCAAAATCATTATTGGTCTTTTAATACACTTGCTAAACTTGATTAATAGCAATGAAAAATGGAACTGGAAAACAATTGCTTAATAACTAGGTTTTTAATTTTGTAACAAAAACCCTTTGATAAATAAATAAGTTGGCCATAATTTGAGATTTAAAGATCAAGAGAATACAACTATGACACAAAACTAGAATTCTGTCTGAAAGGCAGTCTCGAAATTTTGACAAGGGGGGTAACAATTGAAAGACAATCTCTGTCGTCATAACAGTTGCGCTTTTTAATGACTGCAATGTCCCATGCATTTATTCATTCAGACTTTACTAAAAAGGAAACAAATTTTGACTGCTTTTGCCATTCTGCAATGTCCTGTTTTTGACATTTAGAGTCCTCCATTGTCAAACTGACTTCACAAAAAAGACAATTAGATTAATACAATTAATTTTGATTCAATTCAAATATGAACACAGCAGCTGACAGTCGTATTTAAGTTCAATATGACCACCTAAAAGAGAATTGCTGGATAATTTGCTTAAGGAATTTTTTATGACACCTGTCAATGGCTTCATTCGTGTTGTTTCCTATAACAACTGTATACCTTGTAACCTTCAAGAAGCAGTCATACTGGTCCATACTTGATCACAAACCACAACAATGAGCAAGATAAAATGCACAAATCTATTTTTCCATAAAATAGCTGTACTAAACAATCAGAAACAAGGTGAGAATATCAATGTTGTGGCACTTCTTGTGAAACTTATTTTGCACTTAACATCTTCAGTATTCTTCACATTAAACCACACAATCAATAGATAAAATGCTTACACTAATTTAGCTTGTATTTTTATAGTAATAAAATACAATTACAACTCTGTATTTGAATATTTGAAAACTGACTGCAAACTTCAACAATCATACATAATCAACAGTGTAGGAAAATATAGTGATGGTGTTCAGTTTAAAAAGCGTGTGCAAAACTTCATATAACAGTTGATCATAATCACATCTTTTTTATCTTGACTTTCTTTTGAAACAAGTTTAAGCACCAGTCCCTATACATTGCAGCTGTTGCAATATAGCAAAACATATCTATTTTACTGAATCAGAATCGTTCGTATCACATCTTTTGGCAAGACTATAGCTTCATTGCCTAATGATTTTACTTTAATTTACATATCACGTATGTGCATAATTACATTACATCACAATCAATAGTAAGAAAGGTTGTTAAGCAGGTGGTTGATTTTGTGAGAGAAAAACATCAGTTTGCTGAATGTTCTAGGCGTTTTACTGATGGTGTCACAACTCTGAAGGTTGTGGTTCAATTTCCCAGTGGGTCCCAACCTGCAAATTTTTATTAACTAGAATCTCCACAAAATAAAAAAGCATTATGCCTAAACAATGAAAGATACTGCAAATTAGCAACTTATTACTTTGTATATGAAGATCTGCAATGAATATAACAAACTAAGACAAATTTGACACGAAATAGTTCCAGTAAATAACAATTTCAGGAATCATCTTGTTTTCTTATGAAAGGGAAACCGATTCCAAATACAATGGGAGTCTCAAAACATTGGCAAGGGAGGTAATTTCATTCTCGAAAGGTGGTCCTCTGGTGTCAAAACATTTGTGAAAGTAGTGCTTTTAAATGACATTACAAACATACCTACATTGTAAGATGACTGGAAAGTCCACGAATCTGGACTGGTTTGACGTCAAAACCTGCAACGTCCCCTTTTTGACTTTTTGAGACTCCCACTGCTATGTTCCTTCAAATTTGTATGATGGACATGGTATTTGGCACAACTGTTCTATAGACTACTGAGTCAGGAGTTTGATATGACATAATAATTCCATGATATCTTAATATGTGTTTAGCAATGAAGATACTTCCTGGTCCACAGTGCCGCCATACTTGATATTTTACTTAATGGTCCCCCTACTAGATGGCTACACAAATGTATATATATATACACAACACTATTTATAGAAAAATGAAACTTGACAAACTAAGGAAGTTAGCCAAATCTTGTGTCAAAAAAACATCAAATGGCTAACCGCTCAGATCAAATTACAAACTCACCACAACCAAATGTATTCTTTAGAAAGTCCTGAAAATACTTGTATGGAAGGATGGTACACCTTATGATTTGGTCCAATATGTAAAATTAACAAGTAATGGTCATCCATCATGCGTGACTGGTAGGAATGGTCAACTTTCAGAAGAAAGAGGTATGGATGGTATAAGCACTCTTACCAGCCTTAATGGTGTGCATCAGATCCTCTAACCCTGTCCGAATGGTCTGCTCCCACTTACCCTGACCAAATGGTGTGATCCCCCTAGCCCTGATCAACATGGTGTGCTATCTCTAGAACCCTGCAACCCTGTCCCAATGGTGTATTCTCTCACTAACCCTGTTCTAATAGTGTGCTCCCTCTAATCCTGACCAAATAGTGTGCTATCTCTAGAACCCTGCAAGTTCTGCAACCCTGTCCCAATGGTGTGTTCTGTCTAACCCTGGTCTAAAAGTGTGCTCCCTCTAATCCTGACCAAATGGTGTGCTATCTCTAGAACCCTGCAAGTTCTGCAACCCTGTCCCAATGGTGTGTTCTGTCTAACCCTGTTCTTATAGTGTGCTCCCTCTAATCCTGACCAAATGGTGTGCCATCTCTAGAACCCTGCAAGTTCTGCAACCCTGTCCCAATGGTGTGTTCTGTCTAACCCTGTTCT
>JAQQZZ010125144.1:0-14236 GCA_030265115.1 Mopalia vespertina
GCCGGCACGCCGTCGTGTGAATGAAATAACCTTAAGTACGGCGTTAAACCTCAATCAAACAAACAAACAAACAAACAATCTAAATACTATAACCTATCTGAGCAAAAAGGGAACAGGATGCCGATATGTTTATGGTGTCTTTGTATTGTGTTCTGTGATTGTCCTCTATTTGTCCCGTCTTGCCTTTGTTTGTTGCCAATGGCGTCGAGGGGGGTTTCCTTCACCCCTTGGGATGGCCGTGAACCCCAGTCAAACGAACAAACTTTTATGTGTCATTTACATTGTATATGGCTTTTCAATGTTTACCAATACAAAATTTTGAGAGCTTTTTCTGGATCCTGTTCTGGTCAGATACGTTATCAAATTAAATATATGGCCCAGTTATATTTCAGATTAACGTTGTGGGATCTTATAGCGAAGATATAAGCGTGTCTATATTGTTCTTTATTGGACAACATCCCTTTCTACTGTCCAGATGACAGTCACTTTATGCTCTGTTATATTTTCAGATGAGGCCATTACTAACATTTATTTGTCTGTTTGTGGGATTTCCTCTCCTGATTACAGTCACATCTGGCTTCAAGCTGATCCGAACAACACCCAAGTAAGTCACGTCCACCATATTGAAGAAGCTGTAAAACTATTTTACCTAACATGTTAACGACTCCTATTCGTATAAATGGCTTAGTCTTTATATACTTTCTGGTGAGTTTGTGCCATCATATGGTTCCAATATCTCGTCATTTATATATCTTATGGCAACTTTGTTTCGTTACTTTGGGGTAATACTTGCTTAGTTTGATATTCTAGTTAAGAACATAAGAAGACCGGGTGGCTGAGTGGTCAAGAGTAAATTTACATGAAGTAAACTTACAGGAACTCTTGACAATGGTTTTACAATAAACCGCAATATGGAATCCCCATGTATATCATTTATTGGAGTTGTAAGTTTACTCTGCTTTGTGAAACTCATCAGTAGGAATAATGATATTTGAGTGGTCTGGGTGGCCGGCATTTACTGCTGGCGATTAAGCGCCTAACTCTGAGGGTCGTGGGTTCGATTCCTTGATGGGTATCAACCTGCAAATTTTTTTCAACTAGGATCTGTTCAACCTAAGAAAGCGTAATCCCAAAATAACGAAAATACTGTTAATATTCACTTTCTAAACGACACCAAAAAAATCATCTTATGACCATATAATAGCCATGTAGAAATAAGACGATTTGGTATCAGTTTCAATGGCTTCTTAAATTAACCCAGTACAATTTTCAGAATAAACCCCATCGGTGTTAACAGATACAAACTGAACATAGTGCATAGGTGACAAAACTGAGATAATTTTCGGACCTAATATGACGTACCCAATTTTAAGTCCCTCCGTATGGGTTCTAATAGCTTTAAGGATACTTTCATACGGTTGAATACATATATCTGGTGAGGTCATTATAAATTCATTGGCAATTAGATACATGTCATGCTGTCCTGCCCCCTTTTTCAGCTGTCAGATTATTCGCTATTTTTTGGCATATTAGTATCTGATTTATTTATGAAGTATCGCTGAGAAAAACTGACGATATAAGACTGTTAGAATGATGCAGGCTTAACTTCGGAAAGATGCTTACGGCTTAAGTCTCTGTCTAGCGGGAATACTGAATAACGACTCTGTGTTGCCGAGCTAAATCTTGTCTCTACGCTGGTTTGAAATACCGTGTAAGAATTAATAGTACACGACATTGTTGATATGCTTTTCTAAAATTTCAGTTGTCGGTGTTTCAAAAACTTAAACTTTAACTGTCAATGTCAGTTGACGTCATCTCGAAAATCATCCTGTTAACACAGCGCCAGTACAATCAGCCCCTCTTATTTACGATTCTCGTCTCATATTTGGTTGGCATGCTTTTCATCTAAGGATTACAGAGTTTCATCATTCTTTTTCAAATCCCTTAAGGGTTATGTTAGTTTAGCGACGGCAAATTTTCTTTTGCGGAGAGGAAATAAAACCTCCCTGTTCATGACATATCTCTCTCACAGCTCCTCGAGAATATAGGTCTACGAAATCACCGCTGGACATTTCCCAGTGTGGCATATTTGTGGAAACTATCAGTTACATGCGAACTATAACCAATAAATTATAATTGCCTTGATTTAATCTCGTTTCAAATCTCCAGCTGGGTGCTACACCTTATAACGAATACCGTTTCGGGTTAGTTTGATCACGGCGAAACGTGTGCTAGTGAAATTGATTACTCTGATACATGGATTCCCATAAAAAAAAGTCAAATCGTTTATATCCCTAGGAAATTACCAGTTCCTTTATTATGTCTACTTTCTCCGGTTTTGTCCTCTTTGTTATAGTCCCATAAGCCTGTAATTTATATAGAACGGACATTTTATAAACGTTGGCATACATACAAACATATAGCATGCATAGCGTGTAAGTTAGCAACATAAACTTAGCCCCGATGTAGAGATGTAGAGCCTGTAGTGCCGATAAGGTCACACTGACCTGGAATAATAAAAATAAGAAATACTTTTCGCATATTTTTTTGTTTTCGCATAACGTCACCAGTTAATTAATCTAGGCGTAAGAAAAGTGTTTCTTATTATTATTGATAGGCCAGCTGCTGGGAACGTCTCGACAATGTGTCCAGTTTTAAAAATGTGGGCTATACCAGACATTCAAATTTGCACTACTATAGATAAGAAAAAAAACTTAATATCGGTATAGAAAAATTAATGGCATCTATTTTGGAACTTAACATTATACATTCAAATACTTCAATGTCTATATATGCATATATTGATATCTTCTTTGCCACTCTTAATAAGCATGGCGCTAACATTAAACTTCAGCCTACTATCAGCCTAGATAGTGTAGATTTTTTAGACGTTACGGTGTACAAGGACCCCATGTAGATTACAACAGGGATTTTGAATTTTGAGGTATTCTTTAAGCCCACAGATGCCCATCAACTACTCCTGGCAAAGTCCATTGATCCTTCGCACACCTTCAAGGGAATTATTAAATACCAAATATTGAGGTTTCACATGAATTTTAGCACGCTCGGTACCTTCGACCAGGCTTGTTCTGTTCTCTGTATGGCCTTGGTTCCAAGAGAAACTACTAGGCGACTTCTTCGCCTGATTAAATATGAAACACTTAGACAACTGAGCAGTTATAATTTAGGCCAAAGTTCAATATCAGTTCTTACACTAAAACTCCACAATCGCCTTGTAATATTGCCAAACGGGTTTTCAAAATGGCAGATGACTAGACGCATGCTAGACCCTTGCATACCAGATATATGGCCTAAAAAACTAGAAATGTTTATTATTTCGTAGACATTTTGAACTTTAATTCAGAAAATGTGGTGTATCACTTATTAGAAGTGTCTGAAACAACATGTTGGTAAAACCAAAAACCCTTTTCGGATATGTAACAGCTTACATGCCCAATAGCTGAACATTTATCTCTTCCTGATCATTCAGTTAAAGGTCATTGTCATTGATATCATGTCGATTAATAAAAACACTGACTCCTTTCTCTGAAGAGGAAATCAAACAGAATCGTTAGGAAAGGAAAGCTTATGGTTTTAAAACTCTTCAAACGTTGTATGCTCTGGTTTTCAGGTAAAGGGTCCACGAAATACCAATGCGCCGGTTAAGCTATTATTAAGATATGCCGTATATCTTGTCGAACATATTTATCATATATTTTATATACCATATACATGGCCAATACCTTCTATGAGATGCCTGTAGGTTACCCATGACAATTCGAGATTAAAATCCATTTAGAAACATATCTGTGGAAATTGATGTAGAACATGAGATATAATGTTTCTTTTTTATTATTACTAATCAATATCCCTGTCCTAGTGTGATTATTTTCTTTAGAATTATATATATTTCCAAATGAATCCAAATGGCACCGGAATGTAGAGCAATTTAGAATCTCACAGTTTTTAGGGAAAAAACAGCCAAAGATGAGCTTTTTTATCGGTTTAGTCTCCAGTTGTTATGAGTGTCCTATATTAACATCTAATAAGAAGCAAATACTTACCCATAAAGTTATTGACACAAGTATATAGCTTATACTAATTTTCCGTTAACGTAAATTTTAGGCGTCAATATGTGTATTATTGTTAAATCTTAAAACCAGAAGAGTACAATCAAAAAATAGAATTAAATCAAAAGTTAATCAGCTCAGGATACTAACATTTAAGAATTATAATCCGAAGAAGGGCGCTTAGTCTAATAGCCAGTCGACCTTTCAGACTGCTATCCCTTTTGTAGGCTATATGCCTAATCGTTCTCCCTGTTAGAGTATAGATTCAGAATTTTGATATTCTAATAATTCATTTCCTTCCAAAGGTAAAGCCCAGTTGATAAAGAATTTGGAGTGTTTTGATCCAATAAGATTTTCTATCCATCGTTTGTTTCGTTTCCCTTTTTAGAAGATTTTGTTGGCCATATATTTCTAAAGATTAAGCCAAAACCGATATACATGTATACGACGTTTTTATAAACATAATAATTCAGTTAAGTGACGCAGTTGAGTTGAGTTAAATGTACAGCCCACACAAAATAAAGTGACGCGCGCAACTTTAAATGATTCCCACATCTAACAATTTACGCCATTATCTCAAAATGTATTTTAATGGAAAATTCTTAATTTTTTTATTTGATTAAATCATCCTTTGGGAGGGTTTCAAGGAGATTATATTGCTATATGAGAACTGAGGATTTTATTTCCAATACTCTCAGTTCTTTATGGTCATTTTAGAATGTGATTTATTCTATTGTCATTTCAGGATTCCGCCCCCTGAATTGCCACCTGGGGAGAGTTTAGAGAAGTTTTCCAAAACCTGTGAATACTGTGGAGATGTATTCGGATTCGACTATACCTATAAGTGCCTGTATGACCCTACTTACCAGACTTATAAAGACTGTCTGCTTGGGCTGAGTAAGAGGTAGAGGGGTCGATGGCGGAAACCTTGGACGGTCCGAAACGCCTACATCTGAGTCGTATCGGCGACTGACTCGGGTTTTTAACACTGCTGAACTGCTGTGGGATATAAAGCTAAGAATTTTAAAATAGGGTGACAATAACACACTGCTTGCTTCATTGTCGTCTGCTTCTCACAAATCTGTCTTTCTAAAAATTCTCAATTTTTCTGCTGTATTCATTATTTTTATGATACATTATTCAGCCTTACCTTTGTCTGGGTGTTTATTGATTTAACAATTTATTAGTGGGTTATTTTCTCTGTACCGTTTTTAAACAAAGTGATAGAACGGTTCACTTTAGATAAACAAGTAAATGAGACCTAGAAAAAATATCTTCGTTTAATGTGACTGTCAAAACATTTGACAATCGTAACGTTAATTAACATAGAATTACACTAGAATAATATAGAAACAATCGAATAACAATATGTTCTTGATGTTGGTTATAATTTCTAAGTGTATGTCTGAAGCGTATCGTAAAATTGTGAAATTTCGCTTTTCTCGAATGCTCTCCTCCTGAAGTGCCGAGACACAGCAGCCTCTAGCATTTTGCGAAGACTTTGATGATTTCGAATTTGGGAGCATGTCTAATAGCCCCACTAAACCTTCCTTTCTAAACACGAACAACTGTCCAAAGTAACTACATTTTATGTAATAACATTCCGTTTATAACACAAAATGATTCTAGCTGATAACGATATGAGATCAATAAATATGACATACAAAGGGTTTGCTTCAGATAATTTGAATGTTATCTTAAATTCCCACCATAAAAAGAAAACATTTTGTAAAATGTTGAATTGATAAAATAGATGTCTATACACGAAGGTTTGCCAACAGAAATCAAAACAATAAATATAACCATGCAATTGTTCTTTTTTTATTGTTAAAAGGATTGTATAATCTGACAAGTAGTATAAAGACAAAACTTTGTCTGGGTTTTTTATTGTTGAACTGGAACATAATGGAACATTTATTACATTCCATTATCGAACTATTTGCATATAAATTCCTTCGCAAAATGAATGATTTTAAAGGATGTTCATATAACAGTGACAGCACATTAGCTCGAAGAGCATTTTTGTCATCCCGTAAATCGATACAATTTATATAGATTGATATCGAACACGGCCAGGGTTTAAAAAATGCCTCGTTCATTTTCAACGAGCAATAATGTCCCTGGCTTTAGTGTACTTCCGACCGCATAAAACGATCATATCAAATTCCGGAATTACTGTCTCTTGACTGAGTGCCCTTCAGGTATTACTTCGGGAGTATTCTCTTTCCGGATATAGGTCTGTCTTTTGGCGTTTGATTTGTCTATAATTGTCCTTTCACGATATAATAAAGTATGAGGCGTTTCAGTAGTTAAGCGATATGTCCTAAGCGTTACATCAATCAATCAAGCAATCAATCAAGCAATCAATCGTTCAATCAACCAATCGCTATGTCAATATATCAATCGCTCAATCTATCAATCAATCAGTCAGTCAGTCAGTCAGTCAGTCAGTCAGTCAGTCAGTCAGTCAGTCAGTCAGTCAGTCAGTCAGTCAGTCAGTCTGTCTGTCTGTCAGCTAGTCAGTCAGTCAGTCAGTCAGTCAGTCAGTCAGTCAGTCAGTCAAATTCAAATTCATCAGTGATTAACATGTAAAACCGAATGAGCGACAATATATAGCTGTATACAGGTTCAGCGGCGGAGATTTACAGCCAAAAGTCATTAGTATTACGTAAAGTGTATAAATATACAGTTTTCACGATGGCAACTGAAATGTAAGAACACATGTGCATGTCATTGAATAGCTGTTTCTGTTTGGAGTTTCTCAGAAATTCAATTAGTAAATATATTAAACATGGCCTGTCATCAATTAAGTGAAGTATTGAATCAACAACGTTTTGGAGTTGCCACGGCGTTAACAGGTACACTGTTTGTAAATGTAGATTTCCATGAATACGGTTTAGTGATTGACACGTGGACGTGCACCTAATGGATTGCATTGGGATCTGTGACAGAGTTTTCCGTGCTGTCTAACACTTGGCTATTCACATAGGTGAAAGGAAATTAGTTCTAGTTATTTGACAAGGGTTATGAATTAAACAGCCTAAGGTCTGACAAACATATGTGGTTTGTGGCCTCGCTTGGTCGATAACCCAACTCTGTTTATCACTATTCACAATGATAAGGTTCGATTCTGACCCGGTAAGAGTTTCTGGTGGAGGTCTACATTGTATTCGTGTACACAAGATATTAACCGTATGTGATTCCGTTGTTTGCTGTGCCTCTCAACATGTTAAAAAATGTTAAAAATGGAAGAATAACCAAATAAATAATAACAAATTATAATGAAAAAAAACACATTAACAAAAACAAAAAATAAAACAAATCTCTGTGGATATTTAAAAAAAAGGCTTAAAGAGAAAATGATATGCTTGGTTTCGAATGGGACTCTTAGTGTTAGTACATTATACGTATTTGTTTGGTTGGTTTCTAAGAATCATGTGTTTATCACATAACTAAGTTGTCTTCATTCGTACAACAATTTATATAATCAAAAGTCCACAGAACGACGACACACATGTCTGTATGAAGCATATACAATTGCTTGATGTCATGAGATGTACAATAGCCCTGTCGACGATACATTCGATAACAACTACTCCAAAGCTTCGACGACATCTGCTTGAGGGACTATTATTTCGAATGCGATGGCTCCAACTACGATTGCTCAAAGACGTTTGGTCTGGCGATAATAACCCTGCTGGTAATTTACCCTGGACGTTAGTCAGTTTGTTGGTCATTTAAACACGTATCGCGGAACAATTGTCGTCGAATCAGTTGCCACTGTGTCGGAAGAAGCTGTCGCCGACAAAAAAATCGACATAGCAGCTGTCGTTGGAGCAGCGTCGTCGGTTCAAATGTCATAGATGTAGGAATCGGTTAGATAGTTAGAAGTAAAGATGGTGCGAGTGGGTGACTTATTACACCCACTATCACTAAACACTGACACGCAAATACCAAAAATAAATAGAGCGTAGATGCAATTAGCATGTATAACAGCTACAAGACGTTGGAAACTCTGGGTATACAAATTCAATGCTTAGAGATTGCAAGCAGCCAAAGATAAAAAAAAAACAACATTTAACCGTTCAAGATATAGAGATATACAAGACCAAAATATACATACATATATTAGAGGCAATCAAAATTATACAATAAAAAAATATATAGATAGGAAAAGTAAATTCAACATAGCAACATACATAAAACAACGAACATGTGAATTAACTGGGAAAGGCCTTATGAAAAACATGAAATTTGTTACTTTTTTGATAAATGTGCAAAAGACTATTTGATAAATGTATATGTGTCACAACCATTCCAAAGTAAAATCGTGAAACCTTAGGCAGAGCGATATAAATTTGAAAATATATACTGGTTTTGCTTTGTTTTAGTTTTTTGAGGAGGGGTTGAGTGTGGGAGGCTATGTTTGTCTTGTTATTCAAATGAGTTTGTTTTCGACCAGCTGACCAACCTTCGAGGCAAAATTTCTTCTAACCGCTGAAAGCCCAGGGTTTCCTTAAGGTGGGCGCCTTGCGTCAATTTACCCTACTTGTTGAGTGATGTGTTTTTAGAGTGATATACTATTTTAATGGAGAGTTATAGATATATTTGTTGAATAATTTTGTGTGAGCACAATCTACATGTTATTAAAAGCTCACCGTAAAAGTTGATGCTATATATGGCCTGAACCAATAACTTGAAATGACAAATATATTCAAATCCAGATACCAATTTTTAATAAACTAGTTTAACTTATATCAGATTTACTAATTGTATCTTAATCTCGAGTTGTTAATGGAAACCCTTATACAATATTAAGACAATGCCATTTTATTAATGAAGGAGACAAACAGTCTTAAAATTATGTTCAATTAAGCCATGGATTAATCGATAAAATGCAAGAGTCACGTGACAGTAGTTGTGTGTGTTTTTTCCGTTTTACTCTAAAATCGACTCTACTATTCTGATCAAAATCCATTACAGAATTTCAGAGAAAAGGTATCATTGATGCGAATTATTAAGGTCAATATAATTATATGGTCTACTAAGCTTTTCTGTCAAAGCTAATTGGCCTCGCAATGAATCTGTAGCCATTAGCACCCGACTAAGAACAGCTAAGCCAGTAAAGGCATAGATTGTGATGATACATTCTACCAACAGGTGCAATAATCATTAAACTGTCTGACTTAATAGGGATTATATGGATAATTTTAATGGATCAAAATAATACCTTTAATAGCACACTTGGATATATCATGTACAGGTGTGCTGCGATTCATTCGTAGATTGATTTGTGTTTAAAGTCGTGCTCAAATATTGTTATCTTATACGACAGCGATGCGCTCTAGGAGTAAACAACCACACTACACTCTTAGAAAATTATGGCTCTAATAGAACCCGGCTCTTGTGGTACCCTTTATGGTTCTGTATGGAACCCTCACAGCAACTGTTCCAAGTAGTTCTTCCTTTCTCTTATATCTAAGGACCGTCCTTGTCGTAATGGTTCCATATAGAACCATCCTCTTTTCTAAACAACTCTCAAATAACCATTAATTCTAAGAGTATGACGTGTTTTTGCGGTATTGAAGAATCCAGTTAGGAATTTTGACAACATGGTTTTTACCGAACACGCAGGCTTAGCCGCAGGTCCCAAGTGTGTGTGTTTTTTTTTTGTGGGTTGTTTTTTTTTTTGGGGGGGGGAGGTTGCTAATTGATTAGGAAGGCAGTGAATGGTCTAAGGCGTAGAGTGTTTGTGATGTCGTTGCAATGTATTACGTCCTGTGGTGGTCCTCTTTTTGTGCGGTCTTGTCTTTGTGTGTTGTCAGTGTTGTTGAGGGTGGTTTCCTTCGCCCATTGGGCTGGTACGTCACCATGTGAGTGAAATGACTTAAGTACTGCGTTAAATCCCAATCAATCGATCAATCATTATCCCCCTTCGCAGGTCATAATTTTTAGTTTGATTCAAATAACTGTCCGATAGAACCAAATTCCTCATATATTCATGGTACATATTCTACATCAAATAGCAGTGAAGGCCGTCAAAACAGATAGGTCAACAAATACAACAATACAAGACAGGTGAGAAAGAAGATAGGCGATATCGAGTTGTGTGTCAACAGTCAGTACAGTAAGCAAAAAGCTTCTTACTATTGACAGAGAATGACACCGTTAGTCCTAACATCAGTAAACTAATTAATTAATTTATCGAACAAATAAAAGACCCACAGCACCATCATTAGTCTATTTGCTTTCATTTTGCTCTTAAGTCTGCTACATGCTATTCTGGTCACAATGTAGGCATACCTAATTCAGCTTAACAGAGAGAATGTGTTTTATTGTGAAATTTAATCGTATTGCCAAATATTAAGGGAAAAGAATAATAAATGTCCGTCAGTAATTCTGTTCTGCTTATATAGCTAACGTATCAGTCTGGAACCGGTTGCTCGAAGCGCTATTAGATGTGGTCACGCCATGTTGAAGGTCTATCTCTAACCCAGTATTAGCGATTTAATCTGGTGTTAGCGGCTAATCGTGTTTCAAGCAACTGGCCCCAGAGCTGTAAACTTAAATTGTCGAATAACAATGGTAAACTGACGAAACAAGAGCGATTACTATTTTTCGCTTAGTTTAAACTAAATATAAATATTTGATACCGTACTGAATTCAACTTTCAAATACACCAATATTTACACAGAAGTTGGAGTGATCATATATTGGTTGACGAAAAATTACTTTGGCAATATTGCTTGAATAAAGGAAACAGACGTAGTTAGATGCTGCAAGTTAGCAACATATTACACATTGTCAGAATGATTTCACTCGTAAGAAGTTACCACTAGGGACATAATACTAGATTTTAAAAAAATGTTGGCAACAATTTTGAGAACAACTGCGACTCGATAAACGTACGGTGATCAACAGAAGAATGCATAATATCACAACAGTATAATTTATAAGCAATTTCATTTTTGTCTCTATGATGCTTATTGCATATTGTAGTATCTCGAGGGATGACAGCGTAGAGGACAGTTTTCCGTCGAGTATCAACAAATTGAGTTTTCAGAATACTTTAATCTCTTTCTTCGGCTTTTGCCATATGTTATAAAGCGCTGATAAAAGGTAAGGAGTAAGAAACCTTTAGCTGTAAAATATCGACGTAGAAATACGACTTTAGCATGCATCTTTCCAATTCATATTCCTGTAAGTGTGGCTGACAGGTCTCTTTTCTCTCGAGACCAAATTGTGAAGAGATTCTTCAACGAGTCTATTATAGTGACTCGAGAAAGGACAAACCCTGTTTACGAGGAGCTTTTGAGAAACTCAAGACGAAGCGGATATAGACAACTGGAAAGCCATCCGAGCAATCGTCACAAATTCTTAGATTGCAAATGGACTGGCTTGTAGAGTGCCACAGACAAGTAACCATCTTTTAACTTGGCTCTTGATTGGACGCTGCCTGGCCCAGCCCTTAAATTTCTATCAACCGATATTGCACGTAAAAAGCAATAGGATTAGGGACGGAAGCTGGAAGTGGAAGCTGTGTATTGGTGAAGCCTGATTAAAGAGTAATTAATCATCTAGCTGGGTGTCCCCCGCGGACGATCCGAGACCTGCTAGCTATAAAAGTAACAGGGACTGGTTAAACTACTCGGAGACACTAATCGCTGTTTGACATCATCTCTCTTCAAGGTAAGCGGTCACACAGACTTGGTGGAACGTTGTATTAGTGTAATTACACATAGTGTTCTGTGAGGAAATTAAGTTACCTATATAGGTGTGAATTTTGTTTCCTGTGCTTTACTGAGGTTTTGTCCATTGAGTTTTGGCATCAAGATCATTTCAATTAAGACAGGAAGTCGTAAGAAGTGAAGTGATTGAATTTGTAAGGTAAGCTCTTGTGGTATAATTTTGCCTTATCTTTGCCGTGCAATACCTGTAATTATTCTTAAAGTTTAAAAGGTTTTACCTGAAAAATTAAGAATTTTAGATACTTTTGTGTCAGTCAGATATAGGCTTCATACAATACAGCATTATATATCTGTTTAAAGATTTTACATAAATCCTTAATAGATATGCTCAAAGTCATGATGATCACGTGTTCGTCATTATTCATGATGCTTATATAACATTCAAAAACTGCCACGGAACGGAGTACGCTCTTTCATGTACACGTATAATTAGTTTATTGAATTGTCAGCTATTGCAAATTTTAAGGTATTCGACTATACAACTATCAACAACGTATTGAATGTTGGATCTTTATCTGTAACTTCAAGATATTCAATTATACACTTATCAACAACGTATAGAATGTTGGATCTTTATCTGTAAATTTCAAGATATTCAATTATACACTTAACAAATGGTATTGAATGTTGGATCTATATCTGTAAATTTCAAGATATTCAACTATACACTTATCAACAACGTATAAAAGGTGGATCTATATCTGTAAATTTTAAGATATTTAACTATACACTTATCAACAACGTATAGAATGTTTGATGTTTAACTGTAAATTTCAAGATATTCAACTATACACTTATCAACAACGTATAGAATGTTTGATCTTTAGCTGTACATTTCAAGATATTCAACTAAACACTTATCAACAACGTATAGAATGTTGGATCTTTATCTGTAAATTTCAACATATTCAATATACACTTATCAACAACCTATAGAATGTTGGATATATATCTGTAAAATTCAAGATATTCAACTATACACTTCTCAACAACGTATAAATTATTGGATCTTTATCTGTAAATTTCAAGGTTTTCAGACAAAACAATACACATATCAACATCGTTAGAACTTTATCGATTGAAAGTACATGTTTTTTACGTTATTCATTTTCGCAGAATATTAATGTCCTATGAAATATTGGTAAGATTCCACTTTAAATCCATTCCTCCACATTCCTGCAACTAAAACCAATATTTGTAAAATGCTTCCGATTACAGTTATTTTGTTAAATACTAACACCGGAAGAGATGTATATAGGCCTATATATATATGCATTTATTTGTAAAATGTGCCAAATTCTGAAATTACTGAACTAAACAAGAGCATAAGGGAACAGTCTTTTGAACCAAAAAAAAAAAATATATATAAATCTTTGAAAGTCTATGCAACGATGGTATATATTTGATCATGTGTAAACATAACGACTACCTTGAAATTGAAAATGTGACTTCAAATTATCATTTTTCTTTAGTGTACAATTAAGATAATAAAAAGTCTGTGTATTATAACGGCAGATATGAAGGAACGACATGTATACCCGTAGGGCCTATAGATTCTTCTTAAAATCATGTACTATAAGAGAACTCTGCGGGGATTCGAACGCGGTTCGAAGGAAAATTTTCTTTGAATTATTAATTATTTGAAGAATGGCCATTGATTTTAGCTGATTGGACTTTATCTCTCCTTGTCTTCGGTTGATTTATTGATGGATGGCCGGAAGCAAGTCCGTATTGATGCGAACACCTGGACATTGACCAGGCGACATGATAGTGATCGGGTTGTCAAAGGCTTGACCATCGATATAAGTCAAGACGTGACTCTTCATTATTCCTATACAATGGCGATACTTGATATACTGTGTTGAACAGCCCTAATGCATTTTCAATCGTGTTTTTGTTCCGTATTAATCCACTTCACTGAACTTAATCGGGATTTCATATATGTATTGTCGGGAATATAATTAGTTCGTGGATAAACAGTACCAGCCTGAAAGAATCGTGACTATTCTCAGTATAAGTTTCTTCATCCGTAACAGATTTATCCTTTAAGAACGTAAAATCGGCTTTAGACTTTAGGCCCAATCTGTCGTGGCAAAATACTAGTGAATCCACCATAGAATAATTAAAACTAATAATACACCAACGAGGTTTCTGATATTATAGGTCTCTTAAATCCCCAGATAAGTCACCATTCACTACAACACTGTAATTAGGCTGTGGTATTAAAGTTAAATAATTCGACATTAAAACTTAAATATACCAATATGCCATAGGGCAAAAAGGATTGGCCTCATTTTTGTGTGCTATTCAGTGGACAGTAAGTCAGGTTTGTGCCATTCAGTGGACAGTTCAATCAGGTTTGTGCCATTCAGTGGACAGTAAGTCAGGTTTGTGCCATTCAATGGACAGTTCAATCAG
>JAQQZZ010125155.1:0-14235 GCA_030265115.1 Mopalia vespertina
TATATATCTATATTTCTCCAAGACGTATTTTGTATATATCTATATTTCTCCAAGACGTATTTTGTATATATCTATATATCTCCAAGACGTATTTTGTATATATCTATATTTCTCCAAGACGTATTTTGTATATATCTATATTTCTCCAAGACGTATTTTGTATATATCTATATTTCACCAAGACGTATTTTGTATATATCTATATTTCTCCAGGTTTTCCAGAAATAGCTGGCCTTACCAGTATACAAGCTTTGGAGATAATCCGTGGTTGCCGTGGATTAAACATTGTGGGTGGCGATTTAGTTGAGGTACACTTATACAATCTAATTATATATTACTGGTTGGCCTGAATACTGTCTCAATACTGTGTGAGAATCAGACCACACTTACATTTTTCATCAAATCATTGTTTTCCTTTACAACTCAGGTCGTCTGCTCCGATGGGAAACACCATTGGCCATTTTTAATTGTGTCATTAAATTAATTCTATAAGAATCCAAACCTTAAAACCGTATTTTTTAGCACCTGCTAAAATAAATCATCGATAAAATCGATTTCAGAAAGGTTTTGCTCGCTGTATTTGACTAGAGGTGCACCGTTTTGTTCTATGTGGAGATAACGTTCTCTGAGGAGGAAAAAAGAACGAAATGTGACCCAAAAGTTAAATACGAGCCACAAAATATCCGTACAAGATGTTATCGGAGCTTATTTTACCAGGTGCTAAGATGAGATGTTTTTGGGGCCGCATGTTGTTAGAATTTCATTTCAGGAACGTATGAAAATGGCCAAGGATGTTATCCAATGAAGCTGATGGTGTGTATTTATACCGTTGATGCCTGACATACAAACAAGAAAATAAGACTAAATTTAGACCTATTCAAAGGATAGACTTCTCATCCCAAATAGTTTATAATTCATAACATTCATAAGTATCCAATAAATATTCTCGAAAATCATTTACAAATATTTATTATCAATTAACATAGCCATATTGTTGTTGTGGCTATTATCATGGACATTTATAGAATAGTTAATATTATACAGAAACGATATGCCATGAAAAGTGTCCCTTATATGAGTTCCCACATTGGCTCTAATGCGATAATAATGTAATTTAATAACGTAATAACTATAATTGTGCAGATAACCTGAAATTATCCCAGAGAACCCCTAGGCTAATGGCTCTCAAACTACGATAATCTCCCTTTAGGGAATGATTCCAAAACGAGGAGATTATCGATCTAGAATAGATATTGTTCAGGTAAACGAGGGTAGATAATGTTTTGACGACATGATTTGAAAAACGGTGACAATATGGATCTAGAAAAGATAGTGTAAACGTAAGCAAGGGTACGGTCGACGTTAATCTGCGATATAAAAATGTTCTGTTAGAGTTTAGCAGTTGTCAAAACAGGTCATCGTTTTATTTGTTTATCGTACTCAAGGAAATTTTACTTATTCGACAACATATTGTCCATTTCTCATTCGCTGCTTAAATAAATTCTCCAGACACACATATTGAAATACCTAGATTACTGTAAAGATTGTGTAGGCAAAACGGCTTGGTTACACGAAGAATACATTCAGCCGTACCTCAGATGGTTAAAGCTCCGACCTGAGTTCGAATCCCAGATATATACCATAAACAAGTACTGTTAAATTGCGGTCGTTGAGATGAATATTGCATACTTCGCGCTTTACTCTAAGTTGATACAAATGTGCCTGCTCTGACACAACCCAAGGGTATGTCACTTTAATGACGGCGGGTTGTCCAGTTTTTAAACTGGCTCTTGATTAAATACTCACTCATATACCCGATGATCGACAGGCGGGTCCGAACCCATGGACAGTAGTATTAGTAGGCATACACGCTGCCCAGTGTGTCACCACCACTTGAACGAAGAAATAAGAGAAAAACAAACAGTGTTATGTTCCCACATGAAGATTGAGTCATTGATTGATTGATTGGTGTTTTACGTCGTGCTTAAGGGTATTTTACTTATATGACGGCGGTGTATTCCAACATCAATTGACATTAGTACAACCAAGATGTGAATCATTTCAATAATGTTGGACAGTTAATTTTCCTCCAGTGCTAAGTAAAGACAGTATTGCCACTCTTCAAACAAACTGCCCTTAGCCATAGCGCCTTCTACATGTAGATGCATAAAAAAACACCGTCACCACAGTCCATTTACATAGACCAATATAAACAACTAACTTATCCATATATTGCATACATTCATAACTTTTATTCTGCTGTCGTACTTCTTATATTTTTATATTTATTTTTCACTTTTAATTCGATATATTCGATATATATTGACCATGTGTTTTGTTCTTTTTTTGATACAGGTTAGTCCACCGTATGATCCAACAGGAAGTACATCCGTCCTGGCGGCAAATTTATTGTTCGAAATGTTGTGTGTATTACCTGGTGTGAAGTATGTTAAATAATACGACTTTCAAAGTAGGAGGTGTAAACAGTCCTATCTGTGTTTCGCTCTTTAAAGCGAGTTTATTGTGCCCAGCAACAAACTTTGAGGGGAAGACAAAATAAACACTATCATTTTAGTACCAGTTTGCTATACAGAATTCAGTAGTTGTATTCGACTCAAATACGGTCGTAAAAAAGCGCTATTAAATTTGATCCGCTATTAGATGACATCACGCCATGTTGAAGGTCTGGCTATAACCTGGTATTAGCGATTTAATCTGGTGTTAACGGCTAATCGTCTTACAAGCGACTGGCCCCAGTACAATAACTCGGATACGCGAAACTACGAATAGTGACTGTTCAAAGGCAAATGAAAATGGATGTTTTTGTTGCACATCCCCGGACGTTAGACAGGAGTAGTAGATCGATCTATCTACATTGCCTGGACCAAAATGATGTTTTATGAAAGTAGATCATCACTCACATATGTACTGCCGTATGAAATGAAAACCTTTTGCATATATCAATGAAGCGGTTTGAATTGGGAACTATTTTGTAGGGCCACTTTCCATGGACACTTAGCTTGGTTTGATAAGAGACTATTTTATTCAAATATACATGTGCGAACAGCTACCGCCTCTTTAAAACGGAAATTAACTACCACTGATCCTCTGTAATTTAAGGATCTGCATGGGTGTTATTTACTCGTTGACGATTGCTTTTCCATAGGCATTTTTCTTTATGAATTGTTGGTATAATGTATTTTCTTAGCATACAAACCTGGTTATCAATAATGGATTATTGTCTAAATTGAAAATGTAAAGATTTAACAAATATAAGAAAAAAAAAACAACAACAAAAAAAACATTTTTACGGTTTGTTGTATTTCCCGCATTTGAACACATAGTTTATAATTGTTTTCTTTACCTGGGTTTCTTTTGATCTATTTCTGATAACAAATTCTCCGCCAACCGGCCTCCTACAAAGATAGATGTTTAATTGACCGGAGTTAAGGCAGTGGACATTCACTACCCCTCTGATAGGAGAGCGGCACAGGTCAAAACCCTTGAAGCAATGGAATAATGTTTGTGTCGTTTAGAAAGGAAGTCGATGGCCGGTTGGCTTAGTGAATTACTTCTGGCAATTTGGTGCATAACGCTGAGGGTCACCGGTTCGATTCATGAAAGGTAACTGCTTGCAAAACTTTCTGGACTAGAATCTGTTTAGACGTAGCATATGTTATCCCAACATTAGAGAAATACTGGTAACAACTCTTACATTGTTTCATCTTTATAGTTTAAATTGAGATATTTCAAAGACTACGGATATCTCGCTTCCCAAGAATTTCAAAAGACAAGGAAAGTGTAGTCAGGCGATTATCAAACGCTGTCCCAGAAGAACGAAAACAAGTTACTCGAAACAAAACGAACTGTTCCTTTTACGCCGCTTCAAATACTTCAGTTTTTTCAGGGTTTTTGTGTGGATTTAGAGGCCTAAACGGATAAAGAGAACATAGGTTTGGAGACGTTTCACTGAGAAAAGATTTTAATGGAATATAATGTCCATGGTGGGCAGAGCGAGACAGCAAAACAGGCGACGGGAGTCACAGAGATGACTCTCGCCTTTAAATGCATCTGTATGCCAGCCTTGGCAGTGATAACCCTCGTTATTCCTTCACATTGTGCAAACTGTTCGTCAAAATCAGACAGTCATATTAACGTTGTGCCGATCCAAGAAAAACGGTTTAATCCAAAATGTAAAATATGGTGTTATTCCACTACCATGAGAGAATATCGATTGAGTAAATTGATGAAGATAGCGACAGAAGCAGCTGCTTTGACCGGTACAACCACAACCACTCAGCCAGAAAGTGTTCAAACATTCGTCAAATCTGGAGGAGCCACACAAAGTTATGCAAATCACTCTCAAGTATCAAGCACTATGAGAATAAGCTTGACCACGCAGCTTTCATAGATCTTGCAACTAAACATTGGTCCGAAGTAATCGTTTTCATACATTCTCACTCAAAATGCATAACCCAACTGTCCTATTCCTTCCACATCTGTTTCGGATTAACCCTCTAGCAATTTCATCAGTATTTTTTTAAGTGTAGTTTTTAAAAGCTGTACGCCTTTATAAGCTTTGTAAATAAATTTGCCTGCGAAATTGAAGTCGTTCCAACTGCATCATTTGAAATAGTCAGTCACGATTGAGTTTTGAAACTCTGGTTTTGGCGTTTTATTTTGGCGTGACAGACTGCTTACAGTGTATCATGTCCCGCGAATGCTTCACACATAAAAATCCGATGGAGAAAAGAAAGTCGAAGAAATTAGTCATTTGAAAGTTTTTCTTTTGTGCCTATGATTTTGTTATTAGTAATTTTATTTAAGTGGGTGAATAATAAATCGGGTATTGGATAGTTGTTTTTTTATGGACCCATTTTCTTTGAAAGACGATTAGAACATTTCCCAATATGAAGAAAGGTATCAAAAGATTTCATCTTGTTTGAATTTCGATACCAAAACGGAAAGAAAGTTTGGATAAAATTAGCAGTATGCCATAGGCAATGATAGATGAAGGTAAGAAACTCAATATCGAACATTTTATTTCTGCCCGAAAAGGCTTAATCTGGTAAAACAAGTGACGGGTTCCAACGGAAAATGGCACAAGCTGTATCATCAATGCAGTATAGACTGCATTAACTGATAAATGGATCCAGCTCTGGAAAGCTGCTCGCATCTCTCGGCAGCACCAGTACTTGTACAATCCAATTACCTATAACTACCAATTCCAATTTCGTCTTTTGTCGTCTTGGTACCGTCAGATGCATTGATTGTTTAAAATCCTATCAGTAATGGTAAAAATATATTTTTTATAAGTTTATATTATAAACCCGGCTTGATTGTCGTTTAATTAATGTTTACGTTTTTAAATTTTTCTGCATTAATCATTTGTTTTACACATAATGGGTTCTCTGAAATATTTAATAATAGAATGTATTTGCTATAGTTACCATACATACAAAACGAGCGAGTTTGAATTTCAAAAGTGTAAACTGTTTAATGAAGACACAAATGTTACTAACACGCTGAGAAGACACATATACAGGAAAGATATCGAGTGGTGAGCGTTTAGCCACGATGTATATGTGCAGAGTTGTTGACATGTGGTAAGGCATTAGAAAAAGCTATTTATCTCCGGTCCTGGTTGTAGCTTTTCTGTTATATTCTCTTATAATTCCAGGTTAGATTTGTTATGGTCACCCAATTTGTTATCATTAACTAAGTGACTGCGACTTGAAACTGAAATGAACTTTCCTTCGTTGTTTCGGGATACACTGTACCCTCTTATAAGTTTATTTTCAGAAGTCGACTTCATAATTATTTTTCGAACATGTTTTTTTTCTTAAGGTTCCCAGAACTTAATGTTGAATTTTAATCCTTGAATACTCGTTTTGACAACTGTGTCTTAAACTAAACAAGTTTAAACAAGTCTATAATTCCGTAGCACTCTCTACTGAAATACATTGTTCTTTTTCTGTTAGGATCTATGATGTCTGTCGATCCGTAATACTCTCTACTGAATTGCAGTGTTCTCGTTCTCTTAAACATTCTGGTGTCTGTCGTTCCGTAGCACTCTCTACTGAAATATACTGTTCTCGTTCTCTTAACCACTCTGATGCCTGTAGCTCAGTCGCTGAAATGCATTGTTCTCTTTCTCTTAAACACTCTGATGCCTGTCGCAGTCTCTACTGAAATACATTCTTCTCTTTCTCTTAAACACTCTAATGATTGTCGCTCTGTCGCACTCTCTACTGAAATACATTCTTCTCTTTCTCTTAACCACTATGATGCTTGTCGCTCTGTCGCATTCTCTACTGAAATACATTATTCTCTTTCTCTTAACCACTGATGCTTGTCGCTCTGTTGCATCCTCTACTGAAATACATTCTTATCTTTCTCTTAACCACTCTGATGCCTGTCACTATGTCGCACTCTCTACTGAAATACATTGTTCTCTTTCTCTTAACCACTCCGATGCCCATCGCTCTGTCGCACTCTCTACTGAAATACATTCTTCTCTTTCTCTTAACCACTCTGATGCCTGTCGCACTCTCTACTGAAATACATTCTTCTCTTTCTCTTAGCCACTGTTGCTTGTCGCTCTGTTGCATCCTCTACTGAAATACATTATTCTCGTTCACTTAACTACTCTGACGTTTGTCGTTCCGTCGCACTCTCTACTGAAATAAACGGCTATTGTTCTCTTAACCGATCTGATGCCTGTCGCTCTCTCTACTGAAATACACTGCTCTCGTTCTCTTAACCACTCTGATGCCTGTCGCACTCTCTACTGAAATACATGGTTCTCGTTCTCTTAACCGCTGTGGTGCCTGTCGCTCCGTAATGCTCTCTGCTGATATAAATTGTTTTGAAAAGCAGTGAGACAGACCTGTCTTGTGTACTGCTTTGTTTGATCCTATTGTGATTTTATGCCGTCTATGGTTTTGTTGCACTCGTGTGAAGACCAACCAGACCAAATGGATGATATACCTGGTCTAAAGCCGGGTAAAGATAAATGATTACTGCGCCATAAATCTTGAACAGCTAATTCATGCCCACTTGTCAGAGTCCGTTAACAAAACAAGTAAAACCTTTTAAGAATATTGCTTTTGTGTAAACCACAGTGGACCGAATGTCTTATAAAAATACTGCTTTCGCACAGCTATACCAGATTATTAGAATAGCCATACACAAGCAAAGAACTAGAATTCACAAATTCTGATCTCCATACAATAATAGTTAAGGAGTAAAGAGATTTTATTGCATTACGGCTAACCTTCAAGTTGTTAAATCGTTCTAAATGAAGTCAAATTTCGGAATTTGTGGACATTTGACAGTTTATGCTGTCTATCGACATCAGGTAAATAAATCAGTCATAGGATGTGACATCTGCAATCGGAGGGGTAATATTTATACGAGGTTTCTTCCGGGTACCCATGGTTTTTAAGCAAGGAACAGTGTGAAATGGACAATATGTCGTCATGACGATAAATAACATACAGTACGACGTTAAATACCCAAACAAACTGTTTACACTGAATACGATGTAATATCAGGGTAAACGGACCGGATTAGGATAATATTGTTCTGTTCTTATTACAACGGGGTCGCCTGTTGTGAATCTTCAGCTGGAATCCGGCATTTTTAAATGTTTTAACTCAATACTCATCTGATTGTGCGATGGTGTTTTAGATGATTTTCACTGGGAAGAAAAAAGTATAAAGTGCGACAGAAGATGGGATACTCTTTGTCAACAAGGTAAATAATTATGAACCAACATTTTATGGTTTAGAAAGTAGCCTTCGTGATGTTTTGACAGCCTTCTTATTTCATGATTTAAGTGATACAACAGTTGATCTTTCTAATTAAACCCTACGAAACCAAGAGATAAGACTACGGAAATTTCGCTACTTGTGTGGATTTCAGGAAGATGGCAAGCACAGCTAGGTCAAGAATCTATTGATTTACATTGGACAAGTAGCCAATATTATAAAAAAAAAATGTATTTAACTAATTGCCAGTGTGATGACAACCTGTAGGCCTAAGGTACAAAACATAGCCAGGGCTGGATTAACCATTCTGCGAAATAAGCACGTGCTTAAGGCATCAAGAGAAAGTTTGCATATCAAAGATACACAAACAAGCATTATTTATTTTATTTTGAAAACAAAATTTCATGTTATGGTTTCTTATTGCTTTGACTATACATATATTCGGGGGCACCAAAATATTTGAAGTGCTTAGGGCCTCTAAGGGTCTTACTCCGGCCCTGATTATAGTCAGCAGTGTTTGATTGAAATGTAACGTAAAAATAAAACATCTAGAACAAACCTACATTTGTATCAAACGGTAGCCCTGTGGATAAGAGAAGCGTGTTTCCCCCGAAGCTATTCTCGTATCTAGGATACTGCAGCATATCAAAATAAACACAGGGCCACTTCAGAAATAAAGCCGGTCTGCGTAATGTTGTAAAATCTAAGAACGTACTGAGTATGTATATTACATTCCGGGTTGCATTATTACCTTGAATGTAATACTTCTCACATTGCGGCAGGTTATGTAACACATTTAATTTAGGTGCCAACGACCGTATAACCTTTTTGAGAACCGAATGACGAACTCGCATTTATTATTAAAGTCAAACGGCCACATAGTTTAATCAGTTTACTGGGCTGTGACTGTCACCATAGTCATTTGTTTGTACGGCTTTGGAATTATTATATTATTTCAAGGAAGGAACACTTTAAGGGCTCGTCGTATTGATTGGTGTTTTACGCCACATTCAGCGGTATTCCAGCCACGCAGTTGCGTGAAAATATAGTCAAACTCTTTTACCCAGGGTTCTCTATTTAAAGACAAATTTCAAACAGATTGCACCCTTGGCAGTAAACATAAAAAAATAGAAAAAATCAACCGAAAAGGACAAACATTAGTGTTTACTTTTTGTATATGTGTTTCATTCTTTTGTATAAAATATGTCCAAATATCAAATATTTCATTCTGTATCTACAAATTGTAAATATCGTGTTTTGAACTACGTCAGCTATAGTTATTTCGTTTTGGCGAGCCACCAGAACTATGTGTTCTGTTGGCTTTTATCGGAGGGTGTTTGTCATTGGGTCGCCCTCGTGAAGGTGTAGGGACTTGCTTGTTGATGGTTTTGGAGGGAGGGGTTCAACCCTCTCTATATAATTACATTTATTGGCTGTTCAAACTGAAGCGTTGGAACAGCCTCCCTTCTGGCATTGGGAGGGCGAACATCTGGGCCGGATGGTTTTTTAGTTTTTGTTTGATTGTCTGATTTATTATTTTATTTGATTTGCGTTGCTGTAGTGGTTTTCATTTGTCTCGTGTTCACGTAAACAGCAAAAGAACGTTCATCACCAGTGTGCAACAGACACAGAAACTTTTCGTGTATTTCCTTACTGTCCTAAAAAGAAATGTTCATGTTCATGTAAACATTGGGCGCTCTGGAGAACTTTTTGCACAATTAAATCCCCAAGGATCATAATCCTATAGGGTCTTGTTGTCTACAAAGGTTTGGGTTGAAGCCCCGAGACAACAAGAGCTGATACAATGACACGTAATACGCACGTACACATAATCTGTTTATGATATGCCATCAATGCTTTTTGAAAAGTTCGATTTTTGGGGAAAATTTGACACACTTTTAATGACGAACGCTCAGAAGAGGAAATTACTACTTATAAACCGAGTGATAAAAAAGCATGAATAGAACACATTGTCTGGTTGACAAGTGTTAAGCTCCGCTACATATATAGTCGAGGGTTTCTACGTTGTGTAATGAGGCGCTGTTATATAAAATTTAAAGATGTATTCCAACAATAATTTACACTAACACAACCAAGATGTGAAGCGTTTCCATAATGCTAGAATGTTAAGTTTCCTCCAGTGCTAAGTGAAGACAGTCTTGCTATTCTTCAAACAAACTACCCATAGCCAGAAGGCCGTCGTCAATTAAGTGAAATGACCTTGAGTACGATGTTTAACCCCAATCAAACAAACAAACAAATCAAAATCAGAGCATAGGACGTTCTGGTAAGTTCAGGGACTGCAGACATGCAGGTCGATGAGCCAGTTGTCTGCCCCTTTCCTCCTTGGCATTTCGCAACGACTGACGTATCAATGAAGCTACTAAGTAAGGTAAACAAATCTGAGCCTGCCAATTTTGTCCGATTATGCTTTATGGACTTTATGAAATTTATATGGATTGTGCGATGGTGTTTTTAATGATTTTTACTGGGAAGAAAAAAGTAAAGGTCGACAGAAGATGGGATACTCTTTGTCAACAAGGTAAATAATTATGAACCAACATTTTATGGTTTGAAAAGTAGCCTTAGTGATGTTATTGTCAGCCTTCTTGGTTCATGATATAAGTGATACAACAGTTGAGCTTTCTAATTAAACCCTACGAAAACAAGAGGTAAGACTACGGAAATGTCGCCCCTTGTGTGGTTTTCAGGAAGATAGCAAGCACAGCTAGATCAAGAATCCATTGATTTACATTGGACAACTAGCCAACATCGTAAAAAAAATGTGTTCAACTAATTGTCAGTGTGATGACAACCTGTAGGCCTAATGTACAAAACATAGCCAGGGCTGGATTAACCATTCAGCGAAAACAACACGTGCTTAAGGTTTGCATCTCAAAGATACACAAACAAACACTATTTTTAATTTTCCTATATGTTTTATTTCATTTTGAAAACAAAATTTTATGTTATGGTTTATTATTGCTTTGACTATACATATATTCGGTGGCATTAAAATATTTGAAGTGCTTAGGGCCTCTAAGGTCTTACTCCGGCCCTGAACATAGTCAGCAGTGTTGGATTGACATGTAACGTAAAAATAAACCGTCTAGAACAAACCTACATATGTATCAAACGGTAGCCCTGTGGATAAGAGAAGCGTGTTTCCCCCGAAGCTATTCTCGTATCTAGGATACTGCAGCATATCAAAATAAACACAGGGCCACTTCAGAAATAAAGCCGGTCTGCGTAATGTTGTAAAATCTAAGAACGTACTGAGTATGTATATTACATTCCGGGTTACATTATTACCTTGAATGTAATACTTGTCACATTGCCACAGGTTATGTTATACTTTAATTTATATTCCCACGACCGTATTACCGAATAACGAACTCGCGTTTGTTATTCAAGTCAAACGGTCTAGGGCCACATAGTTTAATCAACTTGCTGAGCTGTGAATGTCACCATAGCCATTTTTTGTACGGCTATCATTTCTTTTTAAGGAAGGAACACTTTAAGAGCTCGTTCGATTGATTGGTGTTTTACGCCACATTAAGTGGTATTTAAGCCATGCTGTTGCATGAAAATATAGTCAAACTCTTTTAACCAAGGTTCTCTATTTAAAACAAATTTCAAACAGATTGCACCCTTGGCGGTAAACATAAAAAATAGAAGAAAAAAAAACCAATCGAAAAGGACATACATTAGTGTTTACTCTTTTTTTTGTGTGTGTTTTTTTCTCTTTTGGATAAAATATCAAATATTTCATTCTGTATGTAAATAGTGTAAATATCGTGTTTTAAAAGACATCAGATATAGTTATTTACAATTATTCATAAATAACAATGTCAAGTTTTTTCGTTTTAGTGAGCCACTAGAACTATGTGTTCTATTAGCTTTTAACCGAGGGTGTTTGTCAGTAGGCCGCCCTCAGGAAGGTGGAGGTGAGCGAACTGAAGAGGGATGATGCCTGATGTCTCCCTCCACCCCTTCCAATGCATTATAGCGGTTTGCCAGAGCAACCGGCTCCGACCCAAGGGACATGCTTGTTGATTGTTTTAGAGAGAGGGATTAAACCCTATCGATGTAATAACATTGATTGGCTGTTCTAACTAAAGCATCTGAAGGGCGTCCCTTGTGGCCTTGGAAGTGCGAACCTCTGGGCCAGATGGTTTTTTAGGTTTTGTTTGATTGTCTGATTTATTATTGTGTTTGTTTTGCTTTGATGTAAAAGTTTTCATTTGTCTTGTGTTCACGTTAACAGCAGAAGGACGTTTATCCCCAGTTGGCCACGTAAGGAATGTCTGTGTCGCAACAGACACAGACACTTTCTTCGTCAATTTCCTTTATTTTCCTATAAAAAAACGCTCATGTTTATGTTAACATTGGACGTCCTGGAGAACTTTTTGCACAATTTAATCCCTATCTTTTCGTCTACAAAGGTTTGCAATGAAGCCGCTTTTCGAACGTTATATGTTACAGCACCGATACGACTAGGTTTTTAATAACCTGAACAAGTCGGACTGCAGTATCACTCGAGCTCCAAGAGCGAGATTGATATGCAGCCCGACCGGAAACAACGCGAAAACTTTTTGAAAACTTCGATTTTTGGGACAAATTTAAGAAATTCTGTGACGATCGCTTGGAAGAGGAAAGTACTTCTCATATACCGAGTGAAAAAAGCATAAATGGAACAAATTGTCCAGTTGACAAGTGTTGAGCTCTGCTACATAACGTCGAGGGATTCCCTTTAGCGTAATGGTGCGTCGTCATATAAAATGTAAACATTAATTGTCGTTTCAGACCGTAAGTATATGAACCATCTGATGCGGCTAGATATACGATGCCTCTGTAACTGTGTGATGAGACTCATAGGTATATAAAAACCACATGGGTAAAACCAGAGATGTAATTGTAATCAAACTAATTTTTTGAAGACTACAAGGGCAAACCTAGTGATGTCACTTTTGATCAATTCAGGGTGATTTCACCAGCCAAAAATGGACAACATAGGCTTTCCTCTCATAGTATTACTTTACCGGAAAAACCAGGGGTGTCACATAGTTTTTACGGTATTAAGTTTAGCCGTGCAATGAAACAACCAGACTTGTCAGTATTTTTCTGCTGGTTAGCTCCCTCCCGTCCAATCAAATGCTAAGCTCGGGTCATGTGATACATTTAAGGTAGAGAATGGCGGATCAAGGAGACTGTCATCCTGATGTGACTGGCAAGCTGAAAAAAATTATATAACGAGAGGAAGTGGGAGATAAATAAAAAGATGCAGCTATCCAACTATACATCTGCATGCTACTCCTTGCAAATGCATGGCCATTATGAAACAAGGGAATAACCAGTGATGTCAGTTTGCAACATTTTTTCGTTCTTTGTTCTCAAATTGATTAACACAGAGGCCTGGAAAATGCTAAATGCTTAATTTGACGGGACACTGATCGTTCTTCCTTGTACAGGAAAGGAAGTCTATATGGCAGTTATTAAACAGTCTTGAAACTGTGTTTTTCGGTTATGGACTTCTCATGACATCTCTGGTTTTCCTCTTGTGGTCTTTATATACCTATGAGTCTCACCAAACAGTTACACATGCATCTTATATCTATTCGTATCAGATGGTTCATATACTTACGGTCTGAAACGACAATGTTTAGATTTTATATTACGACGCACGATTACGCTACGGGGAAACCCTGGTCTTTATGTTGCAGAGCTCAACACTTGTCAACCGGACAATTTTTTCCACTTATGCTTTTTTTCACTCCGTATATGAGAAGTACTTTCCTCTTCTTGACAAAAGAAGGTATCGGCGATACCCACATTATTATGTACAGCGCACGGATTTTGGGTGCGCATTACATAAATACGTGGGTATCGTTTATTACATATAACGAGGGATGTGTGCGTTAATCTATAGTAGAAAATCACCATTATATGATAAGGTGGGTATCGTTTTAGTACATATAACGTAGGCTGTGTGACCGAGTCCATCCGGAGCCCTCTTTGACGTGACGTCATCGTGATGGCGCCATGCGGTGTCACCGGAGTGAATGACAAGTGTGTTGTCTGCTCGTTTAGATATTTTAGCGGTTATATTGTGTTTGGTTCTTCCGCATTACTATTTATGTAGTAATATAATAACTACATGATAACGTTAAACTCAACGATAGTATGGATTCATTCTGGGAGGAAGATACATGTAAAGACAGGCTGTGGGTTAAGGAGAACTTATTGACCAAGAAAGCGGCGTTCGTGACGTCACAGATTGCACGTGATGGTCGTCGTTCTGGGCGGTGATTCCGTTCCCTTGAGAAAGGGGACGCAAGTCTTATATACTAGTACGGAAAATGGATGTCTTAGGTCGGCGGTTTGAAAAAAAAATGAAGGGGTTTAATTAATTCTATGCCTGACGATGGCTGGGTATGCAAAGTGCCAATGACCTAGCCGGATG
>JAQQZZ010125166.1:0-10949 GCA_030265115.1 Mopalia vespertina
ACACACACCAAAAAAGAAATTTGGACTAGATCAAAAATAGGCTTTTGAATTATTGGTGAAAGCAAAATAATTTATTAAGCTTGTTTATATATTTATTAATAATTTGTTTAGCATTGTCAAATGCCATAAAATAAAAAGAACCTGGAATTCGTTATGTGACATGTCGGCTTTACGTCAAATGAATTCGAGATTATATATATATTTCAGGATCCATGTTTTTTTACAGCATGTAGACGGAATGCCACGGGATCGTTTCCCTAATGCTTTGCTGGTAATTTCAGACTACCCACAATAGAAGATAAGCCGAATGCATAAGACAATGAAGGACAATGGTCATTTTAATTGAAACGTATCTCTGCTACATTTATTAGTAGCTAGCACGTCAACCGCTTAAGGTTTATTTTGAAAAAATCTGCTCATAATCCCAGTCAAATCCCCTTTTCCTTCTGAAGTTTGAGAAGTTGTTACCTTCAAAGAGTCAAAGAGTATAAGTTATGGGGTTTCTCGCCATACTAGTGAAATATGCAATGTAGGCCATATTTTTGTGAAATAAAGTTTTAACTGAAAATGCGTTTGAAGTATATATGAATTTAGGTGATGGCCATAGTGGTTTGCTGAATTATGTGAAAATCAATCCCATCCGTTTCTTAACCGGATGAAACCATTTTCCGTACTTGAAATAAGTCTGAAAATTATGCAATGGTGTCCATTTTGTTTTATGGAATTTGGTGATATCCATAACAATTCATCGTCTTAAAGAGAACAAGCCAAAGTACGAGTTGAAAGGCAATCGGTGGATTTGTTCTCAAATCATCAATGTTTACAGCAAATTGGCGTCAATATTACAAAATTGTTTAATTGGTGTCAAGTTGTTTTGTGTAATTTGGTGAAATACTATCCTACCCTTCGTCGCTATGTAAGAAGGTTAGATTCCACGGTAATTGGTGGATTTGTTTTCAACCTATCATGTTCACAAAACATATGCGTGAGAACTGTAAAATAATGCAATGGCAGCCATATTGTTTACGTGAAATGTAATTCCATCCGTTGTCGAAATAGGAAGAGGCTATATTTTAAGATTCACGTTTATCCATGAATGTGTTACAGAGTTATCGTATTCACATCATATACTGACCGGAATATTGTAAAACTATGCAATGGCGGCCATTTTGTTTTCCGGAATTCGGTAAAATGCAATCCCATCCTATGTCTTAATGGAAAGGACCTATAGTACAAGTTTCAAATTATAAAGTGAATTTTTTTTATCAAATTAACATTTTCACAACACATAGATGTAAATATTGCACAAATATGCAATGGCGGCAATATTTTTTTACGTAATTTTATGAGATGCAACCCCATCCAATGTTTTAATGCAAAGAAGTTAATTCCAAGTCTGGAGTTCATCTGTAAATTTGGTCTCAAGTAATCATGTTCACAACATAATGGCGTGAATATTGTAAAAATTATGCAATGGCGGCCATTTGTTGTACGGAATTTGGTGAAATACAATACCATCCGTCGTCCTAACAGGAAAAATCTACATACCAAGTTTGAAGATTATCAGTGAATTTGTTTTCAAGCTAGCGTGTTCCCAAACATTTGTGACGGACGGATGGTTGAAAGACGGACGGATACTGAGTAGCGTGTATATGTCCACTCTATTATAGTTGTAGTGGACAATTAAAACGAAGAGGTTTCGTCATGTTTGAGTGGAGAACAGGAGTGCCATCCATCATCACAACAGATCTACATGAAAAGTGTGACACCAATACATGCGCTTGTATTAAGTAGGTCTAATCAGTTAAACAACTGTTGCGTGATAAATATTGTATATGCGCAATGGCGGTCATTTCTATTGGTATGCGGAATTTGGTGGAATTAAATCGCGCCCATTGTTGCGATAAAGAGAATGCTTAGTTGTTTTTTTAATTGTCTTATTTTTTTTAAGCTAACACAGCTCATTAAGAAACAGAACCTTGTACCCATTTTTGTTGATAAGGGCCATGTTTGCAGACAGAATTTGGTTAAATGCAGTTATTTACTTTGGGCCCAGGAGAAGATGGTACAGCCCAAATTATCAAACGAGTTATAGCAGTGATTTGTGCTTTAGTGGAATGCCATCCCATCCATCGCTGCAATTTGTTTCGAAGTTAAAGTGTAGGGACTTGAATATTGTAAAATATACATCGCCGGCCATATTAGCTCAAGGTATTTGTTGGGCTAAATGCAAAATTACAAGGTTGAATTAAAGAGGCTAATTTATTTTGCGGTAATTGTGTTTAAGACACACACAGACATGAGGCGGTCATATTTGTCTTATGACTTCCGTTAAAGACAATTCCATCCATTCTTTTCGATGTATTTTATTTTAACAATACTATATGTATTGCGAATTGAATAACTTTCAAAGAAATTAAACTATAAAATTAAAATCTAATGAAAGCAAAATTACGCAATACTAGACATATCGTTTTTCAAGACTGGGTATAATACAATCATAGCCGGTGTTTTAAGTTTGAAGTTAAGATGAAGCTAAGAGGAAGTTATATTCCAAATTTAAGGTTAATCCGTGAAACTATTCTGAAGTATCGGGCTTATTACACATACAAAGGGCGATATTGTCAAAATAGGCCATGGTTGTATTTTTTAACGGAATTTGCAATCGTTTGTCGTATTTACAGGCGTGTGTGTGTGTGTATGCGTGCGTTTGTGCGTGTGCGTGTGCGTGTGGGTGTGAGTGTGTGTGTGGAAGGGGGGAGGGGGGCTACGCTCTAAATTTAAAGGTATTCCATGAGTTGATTTCTACTTTTTTTTCAACGTTTCTGACGGAAGGACAGCAGCAGTTCCAAGTATACCATCCCTCCTCCCCGGTACGTAAGTAACGGGTAACAATATCGCACTTTAAAGGTCACATTATTACAATAGCTGAAGTTTAATACAATAGCTGTCGGCCTCAGATTAATGTTATACCTTGTTGGAAAATAGTCATACGTGAGTATAGATCGGATACACGATAGCTTCAGTACGAATATAATTAAGACCTTTCTCAATGACCCGAATTACTATTCCAACAAACTGGAGCCACTTTCACAAATTATATTGTGACATTAAAATATCATGCGATATGTTACACCTATGGTTTAAAATCACGAAATTTTACCGTGGGATAATTTTAAGCAGTGCGACATGTTGTGAAAGTGGCCACTGGATTCTAGGTCAGGAGCCGGTTGCTCAAAGCTCTGTTATTTTAACGGTCTGTTACGTAACGTTGTGTAACAATGCATTTATTTTCATTGAAGTCAAATGCTTTGTGACACACCGTCATCTAACTGGCTGTTGGGTGACGAAGCTTTGAGCAAACAGCCGGTTGTTCAAATCTAGCCTAACAGCCAGTTAGATGACGTTGCGTCACAATAAAATGGACATCACGTCATAATATAAATTGATTATAACGTAACGTTATCTAACTCGCAGTTAGGGTAACGTAGCTTTGAGCAACAGGGGCCAGTTGTTCATAAGAGTATTAACTTTAAATCATTGTTGTACGACATCACGTCACAATAGATTTTCTTTGTGACGTTACAAAATTAAGCCTGGCTTATCTTTTGAACAATCCAACCCAGGCCCCAAGGGCCGGTTGTTCAAAACTGTATTAACTTTAAACCATTGTTGTACGACGTCACGTCACAATTGAGTTTCTTTGTGACGTTACGAATTTAAGCCTGGTTTATCTTTTGAACAACCCAACCCTGGATATCTTTGGATTGCAAAGACGACACCGAATTTGTCTAATCTGCCAGACAGAAGATTACGTCACGTCAGTACGTCAAAGTTGCGACGTCGGCATTTAGAAGCGGATGATTAAGACGTGCTGATATGTGACGTCATTCAAGATCAAGTTTAACGCTACACTGTTGGTCGTGGACAGCAAACCCGAAATGAATCTTTTAGACACTCCTTTTCGATACGCCATTGATCTTCATTTGGGGTTTGGTTGGGTTTATAGGAAGGACGATAAACCATACCTTGCCACAAATTCTGGCTTTATTGCGTTCATAGAATGACGTTGTGCTTAACAAAAACGTTACTTCAAGCGTTTGCAATGCTGTCTTTTGAATAATCCGTTCTTGAGACTTGGAGTCATGCTTTTCGAGATCATTTTATTAATAGCCTCATGCGGTGTTCATGGTCACGTTTCATGGGGAGCGTGGTCAGAGTGGACAACGTCATGTCCCAGATCGTGTTCTGATATCTTCGGATTGCAAAGACGACATCGAATTTGTCTAATCTGCCAGACAGAAGATAACTGTTTCCCAGCCAGTAGACCAACTTCAGTAAGCCTTTGTATTGGCCAATACGAACAAACGAGACAGTGCTATAGAGGATCAGAATGCAATGGCCAAGGTCGTTTTACGGGCGAATGGTCATCATGGCAAGAGTTTGGTCCATGCATGACATCCTTGCCAGGTTGTGACGTACCTGGTCAGCAGTACGAACTTCGTTCATGCGACTCTCCTACACACTCTAAGCTATCCTCTGATGTGCAGTGCCCACTGGGAGACGACGCGCACACCTTTAGACTAACCGAATGTTTCAAAGAGTGTCCTACGGAAAAAACAGTCAGAAAGAGGCATACCACTGCGAACGTTAGCCTGTTTTGGTCAGTGTGGTCTGATTGGCGATGTGAGTCTCCGTGTTTGTCGTCAGAGACAAAAGCTGTTCGACACCGTAAATGTAGTGAGAGCGAACCTAACTCCAAAGAACACTGCTCCCCCTATGTCAAAGATAATATTTACAATGATTTTAAACCATGCAAGACAAACGATGTTTTGCTTTGTGCACAAAAGACAACAAAGAGTGGGCCTACCGGGTCAGTCCTACCAACTTCCGAATTATCAGTACTAAAAGATGCGAGGGTTAAAAGAGAGGAGGATGTTGATGGAGGGTGGGGAGAATGGGGCCCCTGGGGCCCTTGCTCTGAGACTTGCGGCAGAGGCGATAAATACAGGCATCGCGAGTGTAACAGCCCAGCACCGCAAGGTAACGGGGCATTATGCGGTAAGAGAAACTTAGCTCGTAATATGTGCCAGGATATTGTCTGCCCTAGAGATGGCAATTGGGGTGAATGGGCACACTTTACGTGTGTTGTTTCGTGTGGAAGCGGAATGAGTGAGTACCTTATTTTATTTTATTAAGCATTGAACTGTCACGGCTTCTAGCCAAATACATGACCTGAATTGGCTGGTGCAATAAAAACAGTTGCAGGTATACAACTCAATACGGTACACTTTTGGAAGTGATGCATGTATGATTATACTATCATCAGCAAACACTTTCAAAGATTCCTAAATGTCTTAATCAGTTTACAGTAATTTATATCGTTCTTTTCTTTTCTCCATGGAGTATAACATGTACCTATAGACCTTCGCTCGTGGATGTTTATAAGTTGTTGACATTTAAATATTAAATTTGTCTATGACGGCCAGAGTTTCTAAGTAAATAAATATGTTGATCTTAACTGTCTTTAAAATGGAGAGTATAATACGAAATTGTCTTTTCGATATGATACTGTTGACAGTACCTTTCCAAACGAAATAAAATCAAATAAAATAAACTAAGTTATTACAAAGTTAAGTTGCTGATAGAGGGTTGACAAGTCTCCACGCCTGTTAACACCAGGACTTGACCATCGTCTCATGATAGCACAATAAATGTTTTAATATTTAGTGAAAAAGGCGGGGAGTGTTTTTCTAAGTACAATATTGTGTGTGTCAACGGTACGGGTGTGTTAAATTCGGGGGTGGAAATGATTTTTTTTTTGTGTAGAATTAAACAAAGAAGGTTTTTGCGTATCAGTACGCGATTTTGACCCCTACAGATTATAGTTCTTTCGCATCAAGTAATTTTAACTTAAAATTTTCCAATAACATTATATTGGATACGCCTATATTATTCAAGACTCATACGTGGGTTGAATTTATTGAATAAAACACAAAACTTCCGAGCTACTCCACGTAATCATTTACTATACGAGCTTTCGGCCCACATTCCGGGGCCTTTAATTCTTGCGTGAATACATAATCATAAATTAGAACAGACTGATTTAAACAACCAGAATATGTTATGGTGCAAGACAACATGATGTGACCATAGAAACAGGAATCAACAACAAATCACAAAGGACATGACGTCATATTAATACTGAGAACACAATTATTAGAACATTATGACTTTGACTTTATGACGTTGACTATAGCCCAATTCACACCAGACGCGATGCGAAATAATGTATAACACTACTTTTTATGTAATACAATTAACAATAGAGGCTCCTTTGCGCGACGGGAGTCGTGCTGCAGTCGCATGTTCTCTAACGTAACATTGTCACGTTATTCGTTTGCAGTGTGACTTCATTGCCTGAGTGAGTTTACCAATGTTAAAGCATAGGAATGAAACGTGTCGTGCAGCACCCAGTGTGACCAAGACCCAAGCGACGCGACGTCGAGTCGCGTCAGGTGTGAATTGGGCTTTACTTCAATGGTATAGCCTACTGAGGGACGGTTATATAGGGGATATTACACAATGATTTTTGAATTCCATAGATATTGCTTGAGCGAGTGGTGGAAGAGATAACGCACGAGACGCGAAGCGACGAGAGCAATATTATGATATTCAAACTACACTGTGTAATATTCTTTTTATTATTTATATCTTCAATAAATTCCTCAATCAGAGCTGTTTTATTAAATTATCTATGACAATTTCAAACCCAGCAAGGTCGTAACAGATTCTATTCTAAAGGTGACGTGGAATAGAAGGATGTTTTTTTCGAAACGTCACGACAGATGACGTTACCTTTGTGTTGCGTGGTGAAATGACACATGTTAATATGTAACGTCATAATATAAACGAAGGGCTTTGACGCAGAACAAATGAAAATGAATAACAAAACGTGTTATTTAACAGCAGTGAAATATAACTTTTTGGCGTGAAATAAATCCTGGTATTTCACCGACATATACATAATAAATTTTTATATTTGTGTTTTAAGTACAATAGTAAAAATATAACATAATACATACTTAAAAACATAAAATTTCAATGGAAACCTGTCTAAACTTAAAATGCTGAACCCCATTGGAGAAAGCGAAAAATAAAAGTAAGTAAGTTAAGACCGTCTATAAAAAGACAGTGGTATTCAAAGCAACAGAAAAAGTGGATAAATTTGTGTCTTTATTTTAAACATAGGCCCTATATTAGACAAACTGAAAGTATTGTAAAATTATTATTGAATTTTGTTACGTAGAGCAGCTATGAAGTTTATATTATTAGGATAATAATATTAGTTATTGACGTTTTTCGAAGGGTATACGAACTTTTATGACCGTCCTGCAAACTTGTTTGCTTGGAGCCGCAAGACAAAGGCGCGTACAAGCTTGCAGAACGGTCATAAAAGTCAGTACACCCTGAGAAAAAACGTCTATAACGAATTTATCGTCAATAAGCCAATACTTGTTAATTATATAGTCTTCAGTATGTCTATACAAATGAAATATCAGGATTTTCTTCACGCATAAAAGTGATATTTCACTGCCGTGTAGGCCTTATAACATTTTTTTTTTTTTTTTGTATTACTCTCTGAGCTTTGACTCTGTCCGGACTACAGTACTTTCATGAGTGACGTCTGCACACCCCAGTTTGACAGATTAAATGGATTATGTGAGTTGATACCTTGAATTCAACGAAACAACAATGCTTTAAACTGTTGTGTGTCAACAGCCTCTTCCTCTAAAACCGAACCACGCGTATGCAAGTGTTTAGTCAAAAATAGTTCTTCTTAGAGGGACAGTCGGACAGATAAATATTATGGCAATCTGATTGGGAAACAAATAAGCAATTTTATTCTTGTAAGGTAGCAAAAACTGATAACTATGGTTTATTTCATTCAGGCGTAGGAACATCGAAGGGTTTACACAGTCCAATTCTGACATTTGCGAGATTACAGCTGATCGGGGAATTTATTTTGATTTTATAGTAGATATCAATAATAAATAGAATATTACACAGATAAGTTTAAATACCATAAATATTGCTCTCGTGTATGGTAGAAAGAATAACCCACTCGCGCTTCATGTCTCGTGGGTTATCTCTTTCAACCTCTCACTGGAGCGATATTTATGGCATTCAGACGTCACTATGTAATACCCTCTATATAATCATTGAGCTCCACTGGTCGGTTTCGTATAATACACAAGTAGTGTAACCCCGAAAAATTATTACTATGTTCATAATACTGACAAAAATGGAGAAGGCAGTTGTGGACTAACTAATATACAGTGGATTGATAAGGTTTTATTCACGTTATGTGGACGACACTTTAGTATTAGCCAAAACTGAAAATTTTAATATCATTCAAAAAAAGCTTGACTCTTTTCATCCTCATATTGTTTTCACCAAAGACGAATTTTGCGATGAAAATGTTTACTTTCTGGACCTCTGCATCACAACTGATTCTCTAACTATGTACTGTAAACTCACCCACACTGGCTAATTCGTACACTAACTAACGAACACAACTCTCAAAAGAACTTGATAATATCAAAGAGTTTCTTGCGTGGAATAGTTTTCAATTAACTTTCTCTCATTATCTCTCTCACCCATTCTATTGACACACCAGCCGTCTAACTCTGCTTATTATTCCCGTAAATGTACATAATTATTGTTTTCTATTATTCTCCCTGTATTGTTCCCGAATGTTTATTGCTTTGCACACCTTGTATAACCCCCTTATTTGTAACTCACCCAATGCCCAGCATTTACCAATATCTGTGTGTTGTGGTAATACATATTATATAATGGACTTGAACTGTTTATATAGAAAGACAGCCTGCCACCAATTCATTTCTGATGATGGCAAAATAAAGTGCCGAAATATAGAGATAGACAATGACGTTTTTGGGGTTACACTACATGTGTATATTGTCTATCTCTTTAAATATATAATGGAGTAATATAGAAATTTTAGTTTGAATTATTGAACGGTTGTAGAAACTAGCTTATGAGACCTTAGTATGGAACATATGTAGCTTTGACCTAGAAATCTGCAATATGCACATTAATATTGTAAAAATAACAATATAAAGTGTATAATTAAGTGTCAAAGTGTATTAAACGACAAGACCACCCAAAAACCATGTTTTCTACATAAGTAAACATTTGTTTGTCAAATGCAATACAAAAATTCTGATGTTCCTAACCCGATCATAACTCTAGTTATTACCCATTAAAGAGGAACATTGGAGCCACTTGAATCATCAAATCCTGTGTACAGCAGACTTCACTGATCTATCATTGGATAGTTTAAAACTGGCTGACCAACCAGAGTGCAGGAAAACTTAGCAGCACAGAATTTGATGACTCAACTGGTGCTTGTGTTGTTCTTTAACGGATGATAACCAGAGTTACAATTAGGTTATGAAAATAGAAATTAATGTATTGTATTACACACATACAGTTTTACTTATTTATAGAATATGGTTTTGGGGTGGTCTACTCATGTAACGTCCTAGTCATCGTGGTGTTTTACAAGGCGTGTAAGTTGTATTGCTTGACCATGGCGTAAAGCACCACTCAATTGAAATTGGCTCCACTGAACTAAATGTTGGATCAATATTTTTTGTCTACTTTAAAAACTACAAACTACAGTTCAGAAAATATTAAAAACTAATATTAATTTAACAAGTCGCGTTTTACACGTCTCGTTTGTGGCGTTATAGCGCGCGTAATTTCAACGCTACACTAAATCCAGACTAAAACTTGAGAGCCACAGAGTATCGAGGCCTGCCTATAGGATTTTTTCTACGGATTTTGGAGAGAAATCCTAATGGATTTTTCTATAGGATCCTATAGCATTTTCAAAATCCTATAGGATTTTATAGTTATCCTATAGGATCTTATAGGATTTTTATGTAAGGGTGTAGTCAACATTTTAGCTTTAAACGTTAAGTCGTTTTGAAGAAGATGATGTTTATATAACTGAAGAAAGAAAGCGGCCAAACGGAGCAACTGAATAAAAAAATAAATTACCCCCCCCAGTATTTGAATTGAAGTGCTGGTACTACATGACCAAAATTTCTAGAATATATCAGAAGCAGTTTGGGCAGTAGGGCGGACACAAAATTAAGTGGACTGCACTCCTGATACAATTCCTTCTGATTTCAATAGGTGTTCCTAGTAAACTTGGAAACCTAATCAGAGTAATTGTTAACACACTTTTGTGACTTTTTAAAAAAGTCCAAAAACTTGCACCGGCGTGTAACCTTCATCTCCTTTCGAATGTACAAGTGAACAAAGTGTTTTTTATTTGAAAACTTTCGAACAACACAGGCAATCGGCGTCACCGAGAACTAAGGGCCAGACTGCTTTTAGCCAGAAACATACAATCACGGTACCTCATGGAATCAATTTGGATATACATTGCAAAATATTTTTCAACTCCAATAATTCCTTGTACTTAGAATTTTTTGCATTTATGTTTCCTATATGCAATCATCAAAGACAGTAAATAATCAATAATCATTTCTAAATATTTGCTTCAACAAAAACATACAATTTTCTAGGCGGTGCTGTTTCCCAACTGGTCGTAAATTTCTTGTGCTATAAAACCATCACCAAATTTGCACCGCATGTGACAGGCCGCCTTTTCACAGCCGCTGGGTGTAGTAATACTTGGCTTCGGACTGGCTTTATGTCATGACGAAGTGATATGATTTTAATAATGTATGTTAAATAAACTTTCCACGACATTGTTCAACTTATTTTAGCGCTCGAATTGGTTTTCAATTATTTCAGAAAGTGTAGCGCTCGGAATGGTTTTCAATTATTTCAAAAAGTGTAGCGCTCGGATTGGTTTTCAATTATTTCAGAAAGTGTAGCGCTCGAATTGG
>JAQQZZ010125188.1:0-14234 GCA_030265115.1 Mopalia vespertina
CAAAATAAAGCGCCGAAATATTGAGTTCATAATGAGTTTATCGTTCTTCGGAGTTACACTACTCTTGTACTATAATAGTTTATCTTGTTCGTGTTTATTGAGCAGTTTGCTAACATTATCTTCAGTTTTATGTAATGTTGATTGCCTGTATTCTATGGTTAATTTATGCCCTCATACGAATAACCTTGGATTACAATTTACAATATACATGTATATTGTAATCCCAGGTATAACATTACTATCAAAGTCAAATCATGTAGAAAAGGGACATAGAGGTAATGTATACTGTTATAAGGGAGATCACTCTAGCTGACTTATTATAGCGTATATGCTTAAGTCTAGAGTCTCAAGTCTAGAGGGCACGCGAGAAAAATCTGAAATGCAATTGTAATTTTGGAAAGTAAACAAGCATTCTACATACAGTAATGAGTTCTGTGTTTGTGTTTACAACAGTGTAAGTGGCATCAGGAAGACGATTTGTTTTGGGACATTTTGTTCTATAGATTGCCAGTCTCACTGAACCTGCCTTACAGAAAAATCCAATACGATCCTATATATATAGGATCCTTGGTTAACTTTGGATGGAAGTATTGCACATGTTAATAACAGGTTGCAATGCCTATAAATAAGGAGAGACGGTTATATTTGGTAGAGTTTTGACAGACGTGTTCTCTTTGAAATTAGCCTAAAGTACAGTATACACATGCACAGTATTGTTTTGAGACCTGTGCTAGTTTTCTTTAAGGACTCGGTCAGGAGTGAAATCTTCTTTTCGTAATCTTGATAATGCAAAAAGTTTAACAAAATAATTAAGTATTTTAGAATGATTTTTTAGAATTAAATTGGAACATGCGTGTCTCAAAGAGTATGTGTATGGAAGAGCGGAAGGGATTAACGTGATTATCTCATCTCAATTAACTGACTGCCTTCTTGCTAACTTTAACCACAAACCAATTAGCGAAAGGCCAACAGATCAACTACATGACCGTTAGAGATGTGTATTTGAACTGAACAGTAGACCAGGAGAACAAATGTTTCTGGGTGTAAGAACACGCATTTGTACAAACTACTCATGTCCCCAGCTGATAGCCATTAACAAAGGTGTGAACGAAATCTTTGATGCCGACGTCTCTCAAATTTCAGAGTTTAAACTGCAATGTAAAGACACTTTTTAAAAATGATGTATTAAAAAATGAATGCAATAGATAAAACTCTATTTCGCCTTTTCGTTGAATTAAAAAAAACATGTTGTTTATTAAATTTATTGGGAGTAATCTTAAAACAATCCGGAGTTCGATCATTCACAGACGTTTAGGCTGTTTTCTCTGCTTTAATTTTTCTTGATTTTTTTCATTTAAATTGTTTATTTCTCGTAAACTATTTGTACTAAGTCTTTGCAATTTGGCACAGACTATCTTGAAGCCATTATCTAAAAAAAATCGTCATGCAGTTTTTTTTAATACTGATTTTAGTTTTGAAGATATTTAGCAAATATTTTTTTAAGGGCAGATTTTTTATTTTTTACATATAATTTTATCAATTGTACAAAAACTAAGTTGAATTTAGAAAAACCCTATGACAGTATTTTAGTTTAAATACTTGTCTACAAAGACATGCAAGTTTGGAGAAAAAAATCGCCAACCATCTGAGAAAAATAAGAGTTCCAAACAAGGGACCATTTTCTTAAATTATTTTACGTTTTTCTTCATTAATGCCATTATAAAATGAATCATAATATAATATCAAAGTTATAATCTTGAAGTCCTCCGCTTTCTTAATATATATGGTGTTTATATAATCATCCTTTGGAAAAGCCACGAAAAGATAAGGGTCGCATTTTTTACTCCTGACTATAGCCCTTAACAGTTCATTAGCGTCCTATTGAAACTGTTGTATATTTGTTGGGTGACACTAGTCAGTTTTTACGTTTTAATTTATCGGCTAACTATTTGAATTTACCATGTGTGAAGCAGCAGGATTGTGATTTGCTTTTGGCGGAGATCGTTTATATACGGATTTCCTAGGACAGGAAAGGACGAGTGCGTCACCCAAGCGGATAGAAGGAATGCAGGTACTTTTTGACTTTTAATGAAACGTTTTTAAGGACGTTTGACTTGAGTGGTCTGATGAGTTTAATCTTACAATTAAATTTTTGAAATCCGGTTTTATTAATCCAATATTCTCTAGCGAAGTCAATGTGAACTTTTCTCTATTTCCAATACAGTGGAATAATTGCTAGAATAAGTCAACAGAATAATAATGAATCTCAGCTGTTTTTTTTCCTTTTTCATCATGCACAATTGTTAGCAATGTTACATCTTATGAATTGTATAAATGTTTGCTCACAAATTGTCTAATGCGGTGTTTAAAGGTAGTCCTTTTTCTTTCGGAATCATTTACGTTACAGGTAATACCAATCCATAGCATTTGGTGGCAGCAGTGGGATACACCCCTCCTCCAATCATTCACACTTTCTTATTGTACGCTTTGCTGGAGATACGTTGGCAAATAGTGAAGCGTCATGATAATTTTCAATGATATAGTAGAAGTTAAAAAGTTAGGACTTGAGGCGGCTAATTTACAAGGGCAGATAGAAGAGCAACAGAGCACTGCAAGAGATTTTAGAGCAATGGATAGATTTGGAAAGAGATAGATTAGAAACGATGTAAGAGGAACCTGGTTTAGAGACAAGGAAAAAGTATGTTAGATGAAAGTCAAAAACTACCTGTCACTAGCAGACCATGCGTCACTGATTCTGAATCAAGGTCTCCTAAGTTACAACAATATAATGACCATACAGATAAAATAGACGTTTTTACATTCACCGCTTCGAACGTTTTGCAACTACTCGGGGCTGGGTACAAGAAGACTGGTATTGAACTTATCAGTTTTGCAGTCTGGAAAGGCGTTAGAGGTCTATTCACGTGTTACCTTTTAGAGAAACCAATAACTATGAATCCTTGAAATAAGTCCTGCTTAAGAGTTATCCTTTAACTGATGATAGATTCCAGAAAAAAATTGCTAAAGTGCCCCGGAAGTTGACGAGGCAGCCGCACAATTCATTGGAAGACTTGAGGGTTACCTTGAATGATCAAAACATGTGGTAGTTTGAAAGACCTCAATCTCAGAGAAAAAATTGTAAACAATAATGATTTACCTGTATCTTAGAGACTTTCTAGAAATGGAATCCCAAAAGAATTAGCCCAAAATTAACTTTCAGTTAGAAGAGAGGTAGGACCCCGAAGGTGTTATAGGTGTGACTGTATAGCGAATGTGGTCAAAAGTTTCCCTAAAAACAATGATAATGGATATTTTGCAACAAACAGGTCTCCAAGGACATTTGACGATAAAATAAAAATTTTTTGGGAAAACGGAATGGCTACGGGGTATAATATGGTGGCAAAGTTTACATGACTGATAAGGGAATAAACCCTTCTGGGAAGTCGGGAGAGATCCAGAGTGTGAACAATATGCTGATTGTGCATGGCAGAGTACAAGACTGTGACTGTTCTAAAAGACACTGTCGGTTCTGGTGTTGTCAACCATGGTTTTGTTAAGGAGCAGGACGTACCTGGGAAGATATTAAAAATTGTATGATACTTGATGGTACAGTGATTGAAGCTCCCATGACATGGATATACATGAACTCCCCATACTACACTGGCTCGGTAGAAGCTCTCTGCTTGAAACAACCTCTGTATGATTTGATCATCGGAAACAAGTACGAGAACCAGGTTTCATCATGGAAAGCTTTTGCTTAAGATACCGGATCGATGTCTGAGGGGGGATGTGGTGCAAACTAGAGCGCAGAAAATTAGAGATGGAGTGGGTCTAAAGCCTCTACGCATGCCTGCGCAGATTGACGGCATTTCAGGTCATGGTTTTTTGACAGCTCAGAAAAAAGAATGACCTGTGGTCTAACTCGCAAAAAGTAGAGAAACTCTGTTATACAAAAATACAGTCACCTCTATCAAGAAAATGAACTTCTCTACCATTTTTTATAGGACCTCCTATTGTAAATGCTCGAAGCAGTTGATCGTTCCCTCATGGGTTAAGGATACTGTTCTGAAGCCCATGAATCGGTACTCGGGTCTTCTTGGTATGAGCAAGACGCACTAAGATCTACTCTTGTTTCTTCTGGCCTGGTATAAAGAATGACGTGAAATCCTGTTCAGTGTGCCAATATATCGGTGACTGGGTAGGGAGGACCAACTATATCCACAGCAAGAGGTTGGAAAGGCACATCGATCATATGTAAGGGAACATTTTTCACTAGACTTACATTTGACGTATAGGGGCTATGCCATTCGCTTTCCGGAAGACAAGGCGTTGCCCAGTATCGAGACTGCAACGGTAGCTGATTCTCTAGTGGAGTTTTATTCAAGGGTTGAGTATTCTCGATTTAAATTTTGTCCGACCAAGGAACTCAATTTCTATCTGGAGCCATGAAGGAAGTCAATCGGCCGTTGTCTATGCGACAGATGGTTCAACTCCGTACTATCCTTCTTGTACTGGTTTGATTCAATGGAATAAAAAACATGAAAATGAACTTTCCACCATTATGGCAACTCTTCACATAATGGTTGTGCTAGGGTCAATTATTGTTTGAATACACCGCTATCATTTAAGTGAAATACCCTTAATGTGATGGTTCTAATACCGGCGGACTATCATAAACTCCTTATGCCATGGAAAGGACCGGAGTCCGTATGAATTACTATAAGGTCCAGCTGGGTAAGCGGATTAGGCACTTCATATAAACCTTTTTAAAAAATGAACCAAGATGACTGGATCCTTGTTTTTGCATACCGCGGCCGCAGTTATCGAAGACCGCGATTTCCCTTGTGAAGAACTGATAGAGTTGCCCATTTTTCAAGCACGAGTCTTTTCGGGATGAGGTGGTTGATTCAAACAGGGTTACATTCTCGAAGGATTCCAAAGATGTGCCCACCGATGTTCCAGGAGGCACAACGATTGGCAAACACCAATCTTATTAAAATCCGATCTCATAAACGCTTCCCTTGGTTTGTTTGCCGCTATATTGTGAGCTAAAGCAATCACCCTACAATGTCTATTGGAGTTCTTAAATTGACCAATCAAAAAGTCGCTTCTCAAATCTGGTTAGTAAAAGCCGAAGATTTCCGCCGACGAACCTTAGTTTACATGACGAACGGAAACGCACACAATCGACAAAGATCATCCAAATAATATACTTTGAGTGAAGTTTCATTTTCAGGTGTTTACAACATGTGACTTACATCAACACAGAAACAACCTTCTGCTTGTTTTTGTCTGAATTTGGTGCGTTATCTGTGTGTTTAACTGAAATTGTGATCTTTCGTGATCCCCAGTAAGCTTGACCTAATTGAACAGTATAACTAGGGTGATTGAGTTAGATCTCAATATAGCAACAAACCAAACACCGGGAGCATTTGAGAGCTGATTTCAATTAGATTGGGCAAACACAGAATAGAACAGGTATAAATGTTCCAGAAACCGTACCCCACACCATTTGCCTTGCAACATTCCATATCAAAAGAAGTGGTAAAGATGCGGAGAATGTGTATGACTGAACCTTAGGGTTCCCCAATCGTCTTAGTAAAGAAAATTGGTGGAACCAACTGACTTTTGTGTCGACTTTAGGAGGTTAAATTGGATAAGTTTTCGACAGTGAACCAATTCCACAACCGGAAGTAATCTTCACTTGGTTGAATGGAAAGAAGGTATCTATCTAAAATTGATCTCACAAAAGGCTATTGGCAATTAGGGATGGAGGAGTCCAAAGACAAAACTGCCTTTCAAGCACCTGACAGACTTTTCCAGTTTACCGTGATGCTGTTTGGTTGGGCAGCATCCTTCAATCAAGCGATGATAAAAGTATTGAATGGAATTCCAGATTGTGATGCGTTTGACGATATATTGATACATACAGACTGCGCGATTATCTGAACTGTATTTGAACGATCAAGACAAGCGAACTTCCATGCTAGGCATAAAATGATATTGTAAAAGAAGATGAGAGTAATTATTTCAAACTATAAAACTACATAAGGTGATATACCCTATGTTTTATTTTGTATGTATTTATCTTGTTACACTCAAATGAACTATAATGATCGGACAAACTTGTGTTTATATCTTATCCTGCATGATACAGGCGAGAATATTTAAAGCATGAACCAATTGTGGTGTAGACAGGCTCGCCTATACACCTGTACAGTATTGTACTGTTTCGAGACAGTTTAATTGTTTTCTTTAATGGTTCATTAGGGTCTTATTGCTAACTGTTTTTGTATATTTGTCGGGTGAAACTCGGGTAGTATATTCTAAACACTGGCAGCTCTTTTATGTTTAATTTCTCAATGAACTATTGGGAATTTAGCATGTGGGAAGCAGCAGGATTGTGATTATTTTTTGGCAGCGATGGTTTATTTACGGTTTTTTGTAGGACAGGAAATGAGGAATGTGTCACCCAAGCGAATGGAAGGAATGTAGGTACTTTTTGACAATTAATGAAACTAGGAGTGATTTTATTTAAACTTGCTCATTGACGTTTGACTTAACTGGTCTGAGGAGATTAATCGTATAATTAATTTTTGAAATCCGGTTTAATTAATCGAATAGTCTCTAGCGAAGTCAATCTCAACTTTTCTCTGAATTTTATTACCAATACAGTGGAATAATTCCTAGAATCAGTCGACACTCACAGAATAATAAATCCAAGTTGTATTTTTTCCTTTTATGATGCACTGTTGCTAGCAATGTACATCTTAAGAATTGTATAAATGTTTGCTCACAAAACTTTGTATTATGTGGTGATTGAAGGTACCCTCATTTTTCTTTCAGAAGTATAATGTTACAGGTAAGTACCAATCCATAACACAAACATGTACTGCATATGTAGCCTGTGATCTAAACTAAGAATTTACAAATTAGCACTGTAGACACATCAAAAAGGAAAAGGCACCATTTCAGTACCTTTTTTATTGAAGGTAATGTTTAGCTTAAAAATATGAAGCGGTTCTTGAGATAGGTCAAAAGGTTAATTCATGCCATTCGGTTTTCTGGAGCCTATGTTCTGTAAAAAACATAAATATAGCAAAAGGCACCAATTCAACTCAGTATCTGATAGAAGTTTATACCAAGTTTGGTTTAAAAATATAAGACGATTCTCGAGATATTAAAGTTTCACGGACAAACGGACAAATAGAGGGCTATATACCTCTAACTACTCCATAGTGGGGGTATAATAAATTAATTTAAAACACAGAAAAGTTGATTTGTATAAAAACATTAAATATGTCTAAAAAAGAGAAGACCGTCAATTAATATACATCACACCATCAGGTATCCCAGTGTAATAATCTTTAAGTTGACAGTAAACAGTCAATAAACTTTCATACATTTTCATATTAAGCTATCTGGTAATGTAAAAGCTATACAAGTAGACTTCCCTCCAAATTTTAGACGCAGTCTTTTCACATTTTTATGTGGTTCAGAGTCTTGTGTTATGCTTTCCTTGCTGGGGCTACAGTTAATTGAGGAACAAAATGGCAAGGAGTCCCTATTGTGCTCCTTCACTTCAGCATTTTTACTACGTTTCCCTTCTTTCTTGGATTTTTTCTTTTTTTTATGAGGAGATCGGCTATGAATTTTTCCCCACATCTGACTATCAGTGTGCTGAACATTAAACAGTATGTTTGTGCTTCCACCTGTAGTCTCCAGTGATTTAGGAGTCATCCTGATTGTCAATTTTGGAACCTTGAGATCAGGGTCATGATGTAATGTACTTGCATAAATGACATCCTTAGTCTTACGCTTTGAACAAAAGTTTCTATTCTTTGGTGGAGCTGGGAGATCACAGTTTGATATAGACAAGTTGTTTGAGATATGCTCTGTTTGAGAGTGTATAGTCTGGGGAAAAGCCTGAAGCTGCGGAGGTTCAATGTGACATGGAGAGTGCCCTTGTTCAGCCACACTTCCACAGTTTTCACTCTCAACGTTCAAATTAACAGTGGGTGAGGTGATCGCAGTAGCTGTCTCACTTTGACACACAATTTCATGTGTACTTGGCACAGTTGGTACAAAATGTTCAGAGGATGGGTACATATCATTATTAAGTAAAGGACAAGCCAAGTTGCCTGACTCTTCTGAATATAATTTTCTGCGTGTCCTGGGACTTGCTCTTAAAGGCACATCAATATCCTGAGAAAAGTCTGAGTAACTGCTACTTTCCCTTACTAATGTTGATGTGCCACAATTAGTTTGGGACACTGAGGTAAAATCCGTTGATGAATATTCTGTGTCAATGGGAGAGGATTCCTGAGGCTTTGCATTCAAAAGTGCTTTTCCAGCACCCACATTGCGAAGTAATGCAGACACCGCTGCCTTGCGTTGGGAGGAAATTTTGTACTTTGATTCTTGGCGAATTTGGTTGGTTGCTGATCTTGTACTTTTGGCCGGAGAACATTCACTTAAGGCTATTTCATCGTTGTCCTTAACTTTAACTGTATGGTGTCTGTGGATTGAGGAAGGCAATTTCTTGCCCAAATCTACTTTTGGGTCTGGCAGCTGAAGACCTTGAGAAATGAGAAGCTCTGCATCATACCGTGTTATTCCTCGTCTCTTTAACTCCGCCGCTTTTAGCAGATGTGCTTGTTTCTGCAAATTGTTGTTTCGAACATCCCAATTTTCTACAACATAAATAACAATTCTTATAGATCCTGGTTTATTGGGTATTACCACAGGTAATGAGTTTTAGGACCAAAGCCTGATTCACTGTCAAGACATTTGCCCACAATATATCCTATACATTAGTCCAAAAGTGGGTGTGGCCTAATATTTTTGTAAATCTCAAAGTCTTTTCAAGTAAATCCTTTAATCGTTTTAATCTTCACAATTCATATGGAAGTATCTTGAGTGTCCATTTCAGCCAATTCCGAGATGGTGACTTGGGGTTGTATTCATACCGAATGACCCACTTGAGATAATGAAGATCTGACCAATGTTATTCCAGTACGCCATAGTTCAAAAGGATCACAATGGGTATATTTAACCTATGTGAGTAGATTTGCAAAACACAGAAGCAATATCTTATATTTGATAACTACATTGCAATAATAATAATGATGATAATGAAAAAATATTTTTAAAAAGGGATACAAATAAAATATTACACAAAATGAAGATTTACACAGTTAAAAAGGATATATGGCACATGCACACATAATTATTGCCCCGAAAAAGTGTATTAACTCATTAATATGCCTGTTTGAGGCGTTTTTACTAATACACGAAGGATGTGTACAACAAGAGTAAATAGCTATACTAACACTATAACTGTTTCCTTGGTGGTAGGGCCATTGTTTTGGCTGCTCATTTGTTATGCACTAAAGGTAAAGTCTGTGTTCACTGTGGTTCCTCACAAGGGCACAGTCTGTGGCACACTAGGAATAACCCCAAAATTCATTTGACAATGTTGCTATTCACTCTTTAAAGTAAACCAGTGTCACATAAGTGAAATACCCGTAAGCACGGAGTTTAACACAAATAAATCAATCATGGATCCAGTCAAGGTCGGCTTCAAATCGTACGTAGAAAAATTGGTATACATATAATCATTCAACTTTAATGACTGGAGCAATGAGCAGGTATCCCTGGGTTTTGAATTTGAATTGTTACTTTTCAATGACATAAATATTTGATTTAATTGACTGATAGATCATCTTCTATCATACTGCCACAAAGGACACACTTACCATAAGCAGGGTGGACAGAGGTAGCAAACGATAACTGGCTATTTTTATTAAGAGCTGCCTTAGCCTTCAATCGACTCAATCTGTCATCAGTGTCTCTCAATTTGTACCCATCCAGCTCTGGGCTATGTGGAGGATTCTTGAGCCGAAATGCCCCCATATTGCGTCTACAACCATAAAACATATATTGTAAAAATATTAAAATACTCCTGGTAGCCTACTATGATTTTTTTTTTGTATGTATTAAAGGAGGGGGGGAAATAAAACAAATCTTGCTTGTATCGCTTATGTTAAACTTTGTTAGCCAAACATATCGATGATCTCTGTTTATTCAACAGGAATGTAGACAGATAGAAATTAATGGGGTTTGAATACTGGTTTGATCAGATATATGGGTGCTGCTAAGTTTGACCAAAACTACATGTATACACCTCTGCTGCAGCTACTTTATACGTCATTAAGGAACACATTAAACGTAAAGCTAGAAATACCAGAAATCTGTACAGAAAAGAGAAATCTGTCAAGAAAGGATCATTCTTACTTTAAAATATATAATTATTGCTCTTTTCGCGGAGGCCAATTTTCTAAAAAAAATTCATCAAAGCTGATAAATATAACCAAGAACTTGTATGGAGAGCATTACATCTGGGTCAAAAATGTACAAGGGAGATACGTATATATATCTCCTTTCTTACATGAAATATGCCTGCCTGACTGAGTTGTACCTAGATGTAAAAATTATGAATTGGTTATTGCTAAAGGAATTCAGTTTCCCCCCCTAGCTCATAATTATTCCAGAGTTAATAATGTGAAAAACTGTTAGCAACTTTTGCCTTACCTCTCACAGGTTTCACATTCACAAAGGCTGTTATTATCCCCAAAAAAGTCCTCTCCATAGTAACATGTAATCTCTTCACCCAATGAGATGTCACGCAGTACTTTTACACAGGCTGTGTCTCGACCAGTTGATACAAACTGCAAAAACAAGGAATAGTGAGTCACAAAAATAAATTTAGGGAATATAAAGAACTCTGATTTCACAGCATTAATGAAGTCATCTGAAATCCAATGTTGAAGCATTCAGTACATTTTAGCTTGTTTGTTAAAGCCTCAGGTCTACTCCGCTAGAAAGCCAATATGGCAGATGGTGTGAGTTTGTTGTTATATAATGTTACTGTACACTTTTCATCATAAATATCCTTGTAGTTCGGACACCAATACTGCTAATATATTATGTTTGCCTGTGAAATTTCTTTTTTTTTATAAATAGCCTCTTGTACTCATTCACGATGACCGGAGCATGTGGTCGGTTTGGATGAATATTTCCTTATCAAGACGCTGGCTTATCTGCAAATGCCAGTCCTGTAAATCTGTCTCGTCCACAAGTTTGTAAACCAAGGACATCAGACACAAACAATGGAAGTGTGATTCAACAAATAGTATTAAGACAAACCCCATGCGACTCATCTACATTCCATAAAATTGTAGAAAGGAACCATAAATTAACTCATGAATTCCTTACGGGAAGCATCTGTAGGTGCAGGCGTCACCACCCACCCCCACCCCACCCTTCGCTACGAGAATCGCCTGAAAGCGTGCCAAAAACATAGCTTCATTACCTGAGGAGTGTCTCTAGGCACTGATAGACAAAGTTCTTTATTGGCTATTGTAAAATGAAATATAATGGTTATATTCAAATGATTGTTTGTTTGATTAGGGTTTAACATCATACTCAAGAGTACTTCACTTATATGACGGATTGTCTATTTCACACTATGCCTTGATGAAAAACGATGGAAAGACCACCCCTGTGATTGCATTTCTTAAGTGTATTATATACGTTTTTGTCTGGTTTTATAATCTAATTACCACGAATATCCAAATATCGGCCCAGAAATAGGAAAGAAGTTTAATCAATGAGTCAATTCTATAAGGCCACCATTATCACTAGGAGAGTTGAGCCAATGAAGAAAATAGTATTATGATGTTTGATTTACAAACGATAATATCCTTTAAAATTCTACCATTAGTTTCTTTGACAGTAAATATTACTTTTTCTCCGATTTAGTTTTTAAAAAAAATATTTTTAGAAAATTCGGACACAGAATTAAGGGTAATTAGAGATCACTTGTACCAAATAGTTTAAAAAATCTCATTATGCATTTACAGTAATAAGACTGGCAAAATGGTAGGGACCCAGTTGTTGCATGTGACACATCATTGTCATATAGCAATCCTTTGTAGCTAGAAAGTAAAGAGATCTAGGATTCAAACTTTTGATCTCTAAGATCTTGATCTACAGCCTAATAACACAAATTTTGCTTGCAACACACTGCCATCATATAGGTATAACTTGTGTTAAATGAATTTAAAATCATGGGAAATTATGAGCCGAACAGGAATACATTATTTCTTGCACAAACACACAGACACGAGATACATGCAGGCAGGGGAGATTGACAGGGTCATAAAAACAAGTCGAAATATGCATGTGTACAGTGTTTGTAAATAATGTTTTTGAAATCATTAAGTTGAATACCATACCTTACAATTTGGTCGACAATCATGGTTGATATAGGCTGCAGGTCCAAGCCAAAGTTGAGCACAGTTTTTCCTGCAGGAGTACATTACACTGAAATCATTAATACCTGGATGTAACAAGTCATCTTCTTCTTCTTCAGACAACTCTGCGATACATCCTACCAGCATAGAAATCTTATCACCATATTTCCTACAAAACCACAATCAGAAAATTCACCTTAAAAAGAGGAGATAAAATGGCAACACAAGTTCCATGTTTATGTATATGATCTCCTTGTAGTACAGCTTATTCTTCTCGTTGCATTCGTTTGGATTGTATCCAACCTTCATCTTGAGTTCCTGCCACAAAAGAAGATTGGACACCTGTCATTGTGAGTAGCTATCCGTGCTGTTGATATGTTTGATTGAGGTTTAATGTCGTACTCAAGGGTATTTCACTCATATGAAGACCAACCGTGCTGTAGAAGAAGAATAGCAATATGATCTACAAGTAGCTTTTTCACTATGGCCATCATGTACATGACCTTAGTTTGTGTGAACGATGACCGCTCGCATGAATTTTCATTTGCATAACCTCCACATAACCTGAATGATCTGTTTTAGTTATATTAAAATGAATTAAAATTCTTGAATTAAGTTCTTTAATTCAAGTGTTGGGAAAAATATGAATTTGGATTTAATATAAAAAAAATTATTAACATTGTTGTGTGTTTTTTTTGTGTGTTTTGTTTAATAATGTTGGCTGGCTGGCTGGCTGGTTGGTTGGTTGGTTGGTTGGTTGGTTGGCTGGCTGGCTGGCTGTTTGTTTGGTTGGTTAATTGATGATTATGTGTCATTTGGAGTCCTCAGTAAAATGATAGGCTCACGATAAAGAAATCCCTTCCCATTATTATTTTTGAAAAAAATATTTGAACTATGTATAAATTCTACATTTTTCCTAAACTTGAAATTTAATCTTTAAAAGAAAAAGATAATTTTGAAGTTAATATCTGAATTTGAGTGATGGCCATTGGGGTTCGCGGAATTAGGTGGAATGCAATCTCATCTGTTTCTAAACTGGACGAAACTATTTTGAATTCTTTTGAAATAGGTCAATTAATTTGTTCTCAAGCCTTGTGCTCACAACGCCTAGACGTAAATATTGCCAAATTAGGCAATGGTGGCCATTTAATTTAATTGAAATTGGTGATAACCTTACCAATTCGTCCTCGTAACTCTTTGCCCCCTGCTGACGCGATATGATGCCTACAGCTGGCTAACTGCAGTTCCTTTCGGCTTGCCCCCTGGCAACGCGTTTTGACACTCAGGCTGTTTTCCTGTTGACGCGATTTGATGCCTTGCATGCATTGAAAAAGCTATCTTTAATTTCGCTAATAAATTTCGTGAAATGATCGAGCAATTTTATTGGCAATCGATTATTAGTGTCTTCTTAAGTGACTTTTGAACTAATTGCGGATAAATTCCTTGTATTTCGTGTTTTCTGGGAAGTTTTCCAACATGTAACTCGAGTGCGTAATTTATTCAAGAGGGCGGACTCGATCGATAATAGCGAAAGTGGCTCCGAAGTTGGCGATTTCTCATCTGATTCAGGGTTTTCTGGCTTTAAAACTGATGATATTATAAATATTAGTGATGTGAGTGATATCTCCTCGGTGTGTAGCGAAAATAAATCGGATGGTGAAAGCTGTACGCTAACAGCAGTCCGACAGCAACAACAACAAACATCGAGTAAACTAGCTACCGATGGACTGTCAAACGGAGTAATTTCCAAGCAGGACCACAGTTGCCACGATCTTTTGACACTTCAAACGCAGCACCCTAGGATTATTTTGAGTTATTTTTGGAAGACAGTATTTACCAAACGATTGCCAATATAATTTGTAATGTTAAAAAATATCCACATTTCAAAAGTTAAAGTCTAAATTGTTAGCCAGTTTT
>JAQQZZ010125209.1:0-14232 GCA_030265115.1 Mopalia vespertina
GTGATTTGACTGGGATTATGAGCATATCTTTTAAAAAAAAGCCTCTAGTGGTGGACCTGCTAGCTACTCAGCTTGTTTAATTAGAATTTCAACTAGTAAAAAGGGTTTATTTAAAAGCGCACTTATTAGAAATAACAACTACTGAATGTCTGAATATTTCTTTTGTCCTGTACTGTGTGAGTCTGAGTTAAATATTTGAACTTTTCCATTTCAGTATCTGTCGAATGCAGATGAACGTCTAAGATGGCAAGCTAACTCGCTGCCAACAGATGATTTGTGTACAGAGAATGCTATCATGCTGAAGAGGTTCAACAGATATCCTCTCATTATAGACCCCTCGGGACAAGCTACAGAATTCATCATGAATGAATACAGGGACAAGAAAATCTCAAAGACAAGGTATGTAGAATAACTTTTGTAAAAATACAAATGGGGCACTTTGGCTATTTTGTTTTTTTACACAATTGTCTATGTTAAATAATGTGTTCCCGTTTGAAAAGTGAAAGAAATTCTGGGCCCTCTGTCGTGTCTTGGAATTTAACATGGTGCTTACCAATCCTAATTTGATGTTCACGGCTTCTATTCTGCCTGTCGACCATCATTTATATAAATGAGTCAAAAGATGTGTCTCCAGCAATTCCGTGGGTAGTTTTTATGAGTTTTTTTTACCTGCTTTTCAACTGCTTTTAAGCAAGGAACAGTGTGTAGTGGACAATCCTTGAGTACGACGTTAAATCCTAATCAAACAAACAAAAAAAGTTCAGAAATCCTCAACAGAAAAATTTGTTTAATTTAATTTCAGGAGGCTCTGTAGACACCATCTTTATTGAATGTCTTGATAAACATAATAAATCTGTTTTCTATTTTATTTCAGTTTCTTGGATGATGCGTTCCGTAAGAATTTGGAAAGTGCTCTGCGATTTGGGAATCCACTTCTTGTACAGGTATGTTTCCCAGTGTGCATTATGATGTATTGAACTGTATTTGAATTTCCAGAATATTATTGCTAAGTCTTCTCTTCTTAAAGCGGAGGGTTGGCAGGGAGCTTTCTTTTGCCCTGGTGCTCTCCGAGCTAAAGGGCGATGTGAAGACGATCTGTTTGTGATGGCATTGCATTACCTCCTTTGACTGTACTGTATTTGTCCTTTGTTGTCTTTGTTTGTTGCCAGTGGCATCGAGTGGTTGGAGGGAGCTTCATGTTACCCTGGTGCTCTCAGAGCTAAAGGGGAACAGGGAGTCGATCTGTTTGTGGTGTCTGTATTGCGTCCTGTATTTGTCCCGTCTTCTCTTTGTTTGTTGCCAGTGGTGTCGAGGGTGGTTTCCGTCAACCATTGATCTGGCACGTCGTCATATAAGTGAAATACCCTTGGGTACGACGTTAAACCCCAATCAAACAAACAGCGGCATCGAGGGTGGTTTCCTTCACCCATTGGGCTGGCACGCCGTCATGTGAGTGACATAACCTTAAGTACGGCGTTAAACCCAAATCAAACAAACAAATCTCTTCTTAAACTATATTATGTGTACAATAAGTGTTAACATTGTGTGGCCTGACATATATTTTAAGTGAATGTTTCAGTGCTGTTTCATACTTTTAATCTTAAATTTTAAAAATATTAATAGAAAATTGATTCAAAGCTAAATGTTCAAAAACAGATAGGTAAAGTGCAGGATTTTTTTGGTTTATAAAACATTAACCTGTTTAATCTACTAGTTCAAATCTATACTTGTTTAATTTTTTTAAGACCATTAAGCCTCAAACAAACAAATCAAATTGCTCATTAATAAACATTTCCATAACAAAATTCTGTTTCTGATTTGATTCTAGGATGTGGAGAGCTATGACCCAATTCTCAATCCTGTTCTGAACCGTGAGTTGCGCCGTACAGGTGGACGTGTTCTCATCACCCTTGGTGACCAGGATATTGATTTGTCCCCATCATTTACCATCTTCCTTTCTACAAGAGACCCTAATGTAAGGAAACATGTCTATCTCAATTTTTCCTCTAACAGAAGATGCAGTAGCTAAAGTTTTCTCTTTTCATTTATGCAATTTGAATTGGAGCAAACAAGAGCTATGCTTTCCTTTAAATAGCAAGATTTATGTGTTTTGGCAACTTATTTTTTTATCAATTGCAGGTTGAGTTCCCTCCAGACATCTGTTCTCGAGTGACGTTTGTTAATTTCACTGTGACCAGGAGCAGTTTACAGAGTCAGTGTTTGAACCAGGTTAGTACAGGAATCCAAGCCTATAAGTACATGAGGATATCCCACCTGGTTCTATTACCACTCGTTAAACCAAAATTGAGGATGTTTTTTGTGCTTTTTTACCCTGGTATTCTCTCAGCTAAGCAATAATATGAAGCCAATTTGTGGTCATCTAGCTCAGTAAATGTGTACACATGATATTATTGTCCCATGTTTTACCACATTTATTTGTCTTGTATCTTGTCATTGTCTACTGTGATTGATGCCAAGGGTGGACACCTTCACTCAATGGTCTGACACATTGTCATATGAGTGAAATAACCTTAAGTATAGCAAAAAGTCCCAAAGCAAAATAGATATTAGTTATTACTTTTTTCTTACTTTCATTTTAACCAAACCTTGTTGATTAAAAGACTGCACATGCGATAAATTAAACACAACTTTACAATTGTTTCCCAATCCGATTGTACATACTTATTGTTCTGTTTTTATTCCTGTAGGTGTTGAAAGGAGAAAGGCCAGATGTGGACAAGAAGCGGTCAGACCTTCTCAAGCTGCAGGGTGAGTCATTTGTTAGCTATTTCATAAACCTGGTGCCTTTGAGGCACTATCAGTAATTAGTAAAGGTAATGTCTCCATTTCACTCTTCATAAATACTTTATAGGCAACTTTATAGAAATATACAATTTAAAAGAAGAAACATTATTCTGATATTGGTATTTATGTTAAGAAAACTAATCTTGATTTTCTCCCTCCCTGGAATTCAATTAGAAGTCTTAGATAGAAACATTGGTGTCATATTTTGTAAATAACTTTTATTTTATTCCTTCTCCTCTTTTGTTAGGCGAGTTTCAGCTTCGACTCCGTCAATTGGAGAAGTCTTTACTCCAGGCATTAAATGACACTAAAGGGAAAATTCTGGATGATGACAGGTTTGTATACTTGAATAAAGAAGTTTTAAGCCAGTATATCCCATAGTGCAATGCAACGAGATCGTTAGTAATAATAAGAATTTGGCTTTTGGCAAACAATGTGTGCAGATCATAATTTTTTGTAATATTTTTTTTTCTTATAAAAGATGATGTATTGAGGTTGTATGACCAAAACCTATCAGAACCTAATTGGATAGATTTAATTCTGTTGCAGTATAATCAGTCACCTGGAGACTTTGAAGAATGAAGCAGCTGAAGTTGCTAGGAAGGTAGAAGAGACCGATGTTGTGATGGCAGAGGTAGAGACCACATCCCAGCAGTATGTGCCACTGGCCCAGTCGTGTAGCAGTATCTACTTTACCCTGGATGCTGTCAAACAAGTAAGATAGCAACTTTACTTTCTAACTGTAAATGTGAAAGTCTTCAGGAGATATAATCAACATAGTCATTGAGTTATTTTAGCTTTGAGAGGATACAATTAAACATTAAAGTAGCTGTTTAGGTTTTATTTCAACTGTATTGCAGAGCTACTCCTTGAACTAGGTAACATATGGCTTTTCCCTGGGTTAAGCTATCACAATTGTTCTTTGTCATTGAGCAGTAACCATGCAAAGGTTGAACACAGGGCAATGAGAAAATGTTTCATTAATTACATATGTTTATGTGTAGAATAAGAATGACTGATTGGTATTTAATTATAATACCATAAAATTAAGAACGTTTTGCTCTGCTGGAAATATATTGTTCCTTCAGTGTAACAAAAAAAAAATTTGTAAAATTTTCTTCCTGACTTGATAATGTTAGTGTTTATAATATTATATTAAATGTCTCATGGTGGATTACCATATGTATTAGCCATATGTTGGCTTTGTCTTTTCATGTTTGATGTCTTCTTGCCTCCAGGTACATTTCCTCTACCAGTATTCTCTCCAGTTTTTCTTGGATATTTTCCATGCTGTTCTCAATGATGAGGCTAAGTTAGGTAAAACCAAAGATTATACGGCTAGACTTGCCATCATTACTTCAGATTTGTTTGAGGTAAGTGGTCATACAGAGATCTCTTCTAGTTTGTTCTAAATTTTGCTAGATTGTTTCGTGAATTTGATTGAAAGGGTGAAACAAACTTTTTACACTCATTACTTTTGTGTGAACATTTCTAATTATTTCCCGTGGGTGGTTGGAGGGAGCTTCATGTTGCCCTGGTGCTCTCAGAGCTAAAGGGGAACAGGAAGCTGATCTGTTTGTGGTGTCTGTATTGCATCCTGTTATTGTCCCGTCTTGTCTTTGTTTGTTGCCAGTGGTGTCGAGGGTGGTTTCCTTCAGCCATTGGGCTGGCACATCATCATATAAGTGAAATACATGTACCCTTGAGTGCGACGTAAAACCCCAATCAAACAAACAAACCCAAAACTCCAAGAGCACTAGGGCAACTGAAAACTCCCAAACATCACAAAGAATATAAGGAAGAGGGACATAAAAGATTTAAACATGGCTGTTAGTTTTCATTTAAAAAACACCTGTGAGTGTCCCTTACATTACAGCTGTTCAAAATGGATTACATTCTTAAATAAATATATTGTATAACACAGGATCAATAAGTGGAAAAGAAAACGTGTTTGGATATAGCATGATCATGTAGGTATAACATCAGATAACAAAATGGTCATTCTATTTTACAATGTACTGTGTTCAAATTCATATTGCCAGGTAGTAAACAATTAATTTGTAAATACTTGGTTTTTAAATACCATCAACACATTTTTTTTTTTAATTTTATTTATCAATTTAAGATTTCTTTAATGAGATGGGGGGGGGACAACAAGGTATTTTAATAGGCCAGTTTGATCAGCTATACTGCAAAACCTCTCAAACTTAAAATATAATGTACATAAGCTCTTGACATTATCTGTGGACTGTGAGAAAGTTAATGAAGACAAGGTCTTTAAAAAAAGAAAAAACAGATTGGCATTTTATTAGCTAACCCATGTCACTTTCCTATGTAAGACAGAATTTAAAAGTAAGATCAAAAGACAAAACCTGACCTGGCTCTGTTAAACGAGCAGGCAGATTGTGGGAAGTGTTCTGGGACAACTTGTCTGACCTCAATACACAACACGATTACACAAACAAAGGCTTTGTTCCGGATTATTACAGCAGAACACTCAACAAAATTAAAACATGAATCAAAATTAGTTCTTATCTAAAAATGAAAAATTATAGAAGGTTCTTGATGAATAGAAATTAATTTAATATGAAATGAATAGCATCATGGAATCATGAATGTCACTGTGGCTATAAACCTTTTATTGTATGATGCTCTTAGACAACATCATTAGTTAGCGGTTTCTTAATGTTTATTAATTACAAGCAATTAAACATGGTACATTACTGTAAACCCATTAAGTGTGGGTGTAAGATGTTTCTAAGTCTATATGCCCTAAAGTAAGTTGTAACAAACAGTTATACACATATCTTTATTCTGCCAGTGTGGCAATTCATTTGGAGATCAAGGTTCAATTCCTGCAGGGGTTTTAAAAAATTTATCAGGTCAATTTAAAATGACAATTAATATTATTTTCCCCTATTTATGGGTAAACACTTTTAACTAGTAAGAAAAGACTCAAGGGATCCCTGTTGAGTCACACATGGTTATTCAACTAGGGTGGTTCTGCTGACTGGCAATCTGGTGCATGACTCTGAACAATGTGGGTCCTCAAATCTACCTGAGAACGGAAGTCATCTCAAGAATAACTGAAATAGCATACATGGGTTTGTCGTTCAGTATAATTAAGTTTAACAGGAGTCCTCTTATAATTTACGACCTTCATCAACTGTAGCCTGGCATTAACTAAATATGATACCCTCATGTGAGTGAAATATCCTTAAGTATCAGATGGAACTCCAATCAAAAAAGTTAAAACTACTTTGTCAAATTCTGGATCGTAGTGTTTATACAATGTTAATAGTTTTATTGACAATTATTGGCACTTTCGAACCCGAGGACAGCAATTAAAGATTGAAGTATTAATTTGTTTTAAAAGCTATCTTATTAAATTAAAACTTTTTCTGTGCCATCAGAATGATGAACACATAGGTGAATATGTGTATAATTCAATGATTTTTGCAGAAAACAAACATTTTTGTAATAAATGTTGTTTGTACCATTCTGTGCATTCAACAGAACATGTATTCATTTTCTAAAATAGAGAAATACAATACCCACATAATCATGTCATTAACAATTTTCTATGTAATCAATATATATATACTTAATACAGTTTATAGGGAGGGTACAAGTACTGAATGAAAATCTAGGTTATGAACAAAAACTGTCTATTCTGATCTCTAACGACCCTTGACGGTATCATTGAACTAACATTGTACCTAGATATAGCCAATATCACCGAGATAAGAGAACCATGCTGTACACATACTGATCTTATGTCAACAATTATGTACTTAAGTATTTTTAGCTAATCTTTACCCTGGTCTTTAAGTGGGCAACTAAGCAACTAATAAAGCTAACAACAATTTATCTAGCCTAATAAACAAAAAGATGACATTCATACAGTACAATCAGAAATCTCTTTGAACTTAATTGACAACTTAATTAAAACATTAATCTTCAGTGTGTAAGTTGAATTAAAACCACTGATCAGGACAACAGTTTGATATAAATTTACATTCATGTGTACTTTATGTTTGTTTTGTTTGATTGTTCAACTTTATTCAACTTATATGAACTTATAGGACTGTCCATTTCTGTATCTGCCCTACTAAAATACGGGGGAAACCTTGTAAAAACCACCTTGCGATTGAACAAGCCACCTTGTGCGACTAGCTACTTCATTCACCTAAGGTCGACAAGGAGACTTGATCCTGTGAGCGCCACAACAAAGGAGGATCAGTAGTTCGGTACCCTAGCCACTGAACCTCTGTCACAGGCCCATATACCCAATATAGACGCACACAAAAAGTAAGAGAAGGATTTCATTGGGTTTTTGGCCATATTTCAGGATTATTTCACCAATCACTACACAGTAGTAGACAAGAGGTATAAATGCCGGGGAAATCAACACGAATCAAAAATACAAAACTGTCTTCTTAAAATATCTGTTTTTCATAACACTAACTCTGCTTTGAGATTTCAATAGGGTGCTTTTTTATTTAGTCTACACCTACATTAGAGGTGGTTTAAATCTGTTTGGATGTCATTTTTGCAATCCTTTATTTTGACCAAAATAATAATTAATAGAATTATGAGTAATATATTGTGGTTTGCTTTCACACCACATTAAATTTTGTTAAAATTGTCTTTTATTTTACTACATTGAAATATACATCTTTCCCGATTTGAGATCACACAAAAATGTAATATTATCCAATAAAAATTAAAGAAGATGACTAACAGACATTTTATTGGTGAGAGCATATAACTTCATCATGTAATGTAATCCCTCAGAAACAAGCCCACTCAACCAGAGTTCAATTTAGAGACTGACTATTGGTCACATTACCACTCCTATGGCTTCAGTGAGCCTCTCTGAAGGTGACCTTGACCTGATTATGATGTTCCACTCTAACCATTACCATGTAAATGGCCACTTATAGGTAAAATTATGATAGCACATGATTGTAATTACTAGTATGTAATGTGACCCCTATTGGCCCCAAGACCAGTGACATGAACTGTACTAGTTGACTTAACCTTTATCATCATCTGTTCACTCTGTACCAAGTTTTACCACGACTGACAGTCATCATGCCAATTGCATAGACTAGAGGAAACTTTATGAATGTTTTATGAAAAAGGAATGTGAAAGTATTGTTATCATTTCAGATCCCCTCTAGAGACCCCTTAACTATCTTACAATCAAAATCAGATATTTACACGTTTTAGGCAAAAATATTCATATGTTTAAATATACTTCCACATAAACATACAAAAGTTCTCTTCTACTTTGTTTTCCTTTTCATGTAGTGCCCATATTTATGACAAGTTTCTGTTTCAAATGATAGGCACACAGCATCTCAGAACGTGTTGCAAACTGATACACTTTGTTTTTGGTAAGATGAACATGTAAGTTGATAAATTCTAGGCAATGCTTCTATGATAGAACAAAATAATCTGAATATTCTAATTGCATCTGTGTCCAGGCGCTGCAGTTGTTCTGATCACAGACATTCCTACTTGGCAACACCAACCACCTCTGATGATGTACATGAGTAAGATCATTAATAAAGAATGGCAGTGCAGGAATCATTAATGAGGAGCTTCCAGTCTCTAGTCCTTGCTTATTCTGAGGTACTGGCAGAGCTTTGTTATAATTAAATTGTTCACTTTGAGTCAGTTCCCCTTTATTAGGTTTCCATTTCCCTGAGGTTTATGTAGAGCTCTGTAATCAAGTTAGCAGTCTACATGTACATCAGTTACCAAGGCAATGCCAGCCATTAAACACAACTTTCCTTCACATGACCCCTAATAATACTCTTTCCTCTTCTATGACATATCTACCATCTGTCTACTGATTCTATTTTCGTTTCATTATGACAGGTAGGATCAAAACTATTGTATATAGTATAAGCAATAAAGGTTTTCCTATGGGGTCATGCTGCTGGCTTTAATTATGTCCCTTTAGCCTCTTCATGATTCTTTGTTTTGGACCCAGTCTCGACATACCCAACGTCTCTGAAGTGCTAGATTACTGGAGTATAAGTTATTAACTATACTCAAGAGTAGATCATATGCTCAACTGAGTAACTATCTGGTCTGTAGTTGATTTCGTAACTTGAACAGTTTGAGCAAAGAGTCTGTTTTATGCTCACAGTCCACTGGGGTAATACTGCATCCTGCCTCAAGGTACACCTATACTTCTGTAAGGGGAACATCCAGAGCTTCGTTCTCCACTTCGTGTACCAAGAGGCTGATTACAAGCTAGTGATGTACAGGAGAATTAGATGATTTTCAGCATCTCCCACTAAGCAAGCAAAGATTTATTTGTCTGGCATATCAGATATATTGGCTGTAGTAATTGATGTCAATGGTTAGGGTGAAGGTTGATATTATCAGGAGTTAGGGGGGCAACACTATTCACACTCTGTGTCATTCTACCCTGTCATGTTACTTTCTTAGTCCGCTCCACTTTGCTCTATGTCATCAGCTGACCTATTTATGAGGGCCTCCTAATCCAGCTCAGTCCTGTGTCGGCAGGTTTGTGAGATTATCTTAATCCTTTACTGACTGTGTCGGTTAGGCTGGCTGTAGTAAGGATGAGAGGTGGGATTAAACAGACACAAGTTAGAGGCCTACAGAGATAGAACAGCACTAGGCCCACAGTCAGCAAAGTGTTTACACACTATGATACCTGTCAATACCACCAGCATTCTCATTGAGGTTTTCTCAGTTAAGAAAAACCCTATTCAAGCAGTCCTGTGAATTTTTGGTGAGCTGAATATAAATAAATTGGGTCAATTTTAACAAATCCATTTGTTTGCTATTTCCACAATAAGACCAAATTGCTTTTTGAATCTACATGTATAATGGTCCTACAAGATGTTAACAATTACTTTCATTAATTTTTCTCAAAAAGATAAATTTCACTTTAGAATAGTAATTATCTTCTAAAGGAGATAACTAAGAAGAGGAATGACATAGTGAAATCACGTAAAGTGGCCCCCAATGACTCTTCATATAAACCCATTGCAGGGGTTGATTTATTGCAGGAGGACACAACAATGTCAAACAATAAATAATTCACTAAGGTACTTCAGAGCCTCAATAATGTCAGAACACTTATCCTGAAAATAAGTAGATTTCAAGATGGTCATAACTAGTTTCATAGCACAAATGTTTTTCCTGTGTTGGTGAATTAAAGACACCTTCTAATACAAGACGCAGGCAGGTCTGAGGGTACGCATATATAAAGGACACTAAGTTCATGTAAAGTAGTACATCTATCTAGAATAATAAAGCTATCCAGTAAAGAAAGAAAATGTTTATTTATAGAACCCACATGAAACATCAATTTGGATTAGAGTGAAAAGAGAGAAACTGTATCAAGGATTTTACTGTAAACAAAATTTAGCATAAATCCTTAATGAATTTTAACAAAAATGGTTTAGTTCTGGTCAACAGTACTGTCCATAACCTACAGCCATGATTGTCTATGTAATCTATGGCCATGACTGTCCATAACCTACAGCCATGATTGTCTATGTAATCTATAGCCATGACTGGCCACAATCTGTGGCCATCACTGTCCATAACCTACAGCCATGATTGTCTATGTAATCTATGGCCATGACTGGCCATAATCTGTGGCCGTGACTGTCCATAATCTGTGGCCATCACTGTCCATAATCTGTGGCCATGACTGTCCACAATCTATGGCCATGATGTCCATAATCTGTGGCCATGACTGTCCATAATCTCTGTCCATCACTGACCATAATCTCTGGTCATCATTAGCCATAATCTGTGGCCATCACTGTCCATCACTGACCATAATCTCTGGTCATCACTAGCCATAATCTGTGGCCATCACTGACCATAATCTGTGGCCATCACTGTCCATCACTGACCATAATCTCTGGTCATCAATGTCCAAATTCTGGGACCATAACTCTCCATAATCTGCGGCCATCATGGTTCATTATCTTCGGCCATCACAGTCCATATTCTGGCAATAATCTGGGGCCATCTTCATCAATAATCTACAACCATTGTCGTGAATAGTCTGTGGCCAAAGACCACTCAGGAACTTGTTCACTTGGTCATGGGACTGTGCGTTTAAGATCCATCTGATGGGTTTCGTTGATTGGTTAATTTATTGGACAATCAAAAATAAGTGTTCCTCCAATGCATAATAAAGATACATTTGCACTAAAAATGTGTCTCTTTGTCAGGAGGGTTGGGTTTGAATCTTTTATGGGAAGACAATGATTTTGGTCATTGGTGTAACATGGTAATTCGTCTCTGTGTTGTACAGGCAACATTTGTCACACTATATGTATTTTTAATGTAAAGAAAGTACATGTACGTTATCCTTATGTGTGTTCTGGGTCTCAAATTGGAAACATGTCAATTGATAGATACTTACACATATAAGTGATATTGGAAACACATGAAAATTAACATGAAATTGGAGAGTATATAATAAGTGAGTGGTGTTTTTGATTGGATACTGGTTAATCCAGTGGTAGGAAAACTACATAAAAGGCCAGTGTTTACAGTCAGGTATATATTTTATTACATGTATTTGTGTTCAGGGAGTTGTGGGCCTTGATTACACTAAATCACTTCAAATTCCATTCATAAAATACTATACTACTGAACTATAATCAATATTGAAAACAACTCACCAAAACCATGAATTCAAAGCAATTCCTTAAAATAAGAAAACATTCATTCAAACTGTAAATGTATTGACTAATGTTGAGCGAGATATTGTAGAGAGTGCTACGAACATGAAGCATACAGTGTTAGAGATCAGCATACCAAGAATATCTGGAGAAGGAGAAACCTCTTAACAAATGAACATTCTCTAGACACCATGGGGATCAATCTAAAACAAGGGCCTGTCTCCATTGCTTGCCAGTCAGAGACACCACTGCCAAAATCCTCAACAACTTGGCATCCAGCTTACACAGAGTGTCAGGATTTGAAGAGATTACAAGATCAAGAGAACTGCACATTGGGGAACAGTTTGAGATGTACATGAGGCAGCTTTGTAACTCAGCCGTTGTATACTCATTGAGTGTAAATGGTGAAGTCTGTCATTTGCTCAGATGTGCCAAGTGTTGAAAGCCATCTTACCCAGATTAGCATAGCCTTGTAAACATAAAACAATGTCAGAGAAAAAAGGAAATAGAGAATAAATATCTGTTCATAAAGCTATTAACCTTCTCTGCTCCCTGTGCTTCTTTCTGTAAAGGGCAAATGACGAGCTGTTTAGGGAATCCGTAACAGAGGTTTATTTATTAGGTCACAAAATATGATTCAGATAGAACAGCAATTATCATCATTACATCATCAGAAGGAAAAAACTAAAGTAACAATGACAGGTAATCAGAGATAGCTCTAGAACTGTTCAACATGACAACACATTCAGAGGCCATTTTTCATTTCCTGACAATTCCTTGTCATGTTGAGCTACAGCCAGACAACCTGTCAAGACATGGCACCACAAGCAACACATTACAGTTTGTGTGAGATGTAACAGGCAGGTGGACATTAGACTAAAAGGAGTCAGTCCCTGTAATAAGATGTTTATAGGTTTCTATCATCCATCTCTCACCATCATTACATCAGTAAGATAGGATAACCCTTCTCCTGATGTTATCAGAGAAATCCCCGGTTGAAGCCATTCAACACCTGGGGCAAATCCTTGTCTTAAAGAAGACAGAGATTCCAAACAAATTGACTTCCTTGCTTCAGGGAAAGTTTTCAAAAGGTAAATTTTCTGAATATTTACAAAAACAACAGTTCACAAACTCCATCTTGGTGATCCTCAGAATAAAATGGCAGTATGCAAAAAAGCTTATACCGTACCTATTCAGTGGAAAACATAATACGTTTATACCTATTCAGTGGAAAACATAATAAGTTAATACATGTACCTATTCAGTGGAAAACATAATAAGTTTATACCTATTCAGTGGAAAATATATGATTTTTGCCAATGTAAACGAGTAAATCATAAAATAATTGATCTTCAATCATAAACAATTAAAAATAAACAGCTATAATTTATAAGTAAATTTATTCATCCTTCAGTTAAATGTAAATATTCGCATAACTCCTTATCTCTATCCGCTTAAACGACCCAAGAATTACATAAACTGTGCTCATGCATACAATTATTGACTTTAACCAGTCTCACAAGCCACCACTTATTTACATTGAGATTACACAGCTCATTAACAGTTAGAATATTCAACAGGACTCAATCCTGAACTACATTGCATAACAGTAGTCATTTGGGCCTTGTTGAGCTAATAACTCCATTCGCCAAACAACATAATTATAAAAATGAGGCATTCACAGATGACTTTAATGTAACGTTAATAACCCTGGCCACTTGACTGCTCAGTTGATGAGGTGTCAAAACATGATGTGCCTCCGAGTGAATCTCTTGACTGTATAGATTGGTGATCTCAAAACAATACAAGAAACCATTGTTTGTGCAGCTCCACTATGACTCATGAGCGTGGTAAAATCACCAAGATAAAATCATATCATTTTTTTTTTGTGTTATGTCAAATTGTTTAAAAACCTTTATGTCAGTGGATTGACATGCTGTTTTATCAGTGAACTAAATCAGGCACTGTTACATCACTGCCTCTTGTCAGCCATAGGGAATAAGGCTGTTTGTGGATGGGTTAATAAAACCCTCTGATCCAGGGCTGTCAGGTGTAACTCATCAACAGGACAGCTTTCTATCATCACACATAAACAGGACCTGACACCAGACACCTTTCACACGACCCTAACACCTCTCTAGATAGTTCACCCTACACTTACTTTCTCACTGAACATAATTTCACATAGCAAACATTCTGTGGTTGTCTAATAGTCTGAAAAACCTTAACTTTAATTTGTTTGTTTGTTTGTTTGATTAGGGTTTAACGTTATACTCAAGCGTATTTTACTTATATGACGGCCGATTATCTACTTCAGATAGTTCCTTGCACAATTAAGGTGGAAAACTGGGAGGAAACCTCATAAAAACCACCCCTGCAATTAGCACATCAAGTGACTCCCTCAAATACTGGAGGGTCCACTGGTGGATTCTAAAATTTGAAAACAACTGATTAAGCAACATATGATTTTGTTTGTTTGATTTGGGTTAAATGTCTTACTCAAGGGTATTTCTCTTATATGATGATGGATTGTCCACTTCACACTGCTCCTTGCCTAATTAGGGTGGAAAACCATGAGGAAACCTCGCAAAAAATACCCCTGTGATTGTCCGAGCCACATCGTGTGACTCACTCATATACCTGATGGTCGACAGACGGACTCGATCTTGTGAATGGTAAATCGAAGTAGGTTTACGCTACCACTAAGCCACGGCCAAGCAACTCTGTGTGT
>JAQQZZ010125220.1:0-14231 GCA_030265115.1 Mopalia vespertina
ATTACTACATAATAACGTTGAAGCCTTCCTTATTATGTACTAATCCATGCGACCTGAGTTGCCCTTACTATACTACTAAGGGTTACCACTAGAAGAGGGTTCTGAATAACGTGTTGCCGTCACACGGTTTTCACGCAATTATGTGGGTCATGTCTGAATGCTTTATCTTCCTATCCTTGCGGGGTGACCGTATAGAAAATCACATTAAATTTATCCATCTGTTATATGACTAACACTAACTACATTCGTAAAAGTGAGTATGTGTCTACGAATAAAAGCTTCTTTTAAAATGTTTTTAATTTGCCCAACGCTGACCTAAAATTATGTGGCAAGCTTTCCAATATGGAGTCTCTTGATGAGTGAGTCTGCAAACGATTTTGCTGAATAAGTGTTGATGAGGTCACGTGATTATGTTATATATTAGTCCTGGGATTATACTATACTAATCCCAGCTTAGTCATTGGATGGAATCACAGTGTTTAAATGAGTCGGCCTCATTCATGATTTTTTAACGACTGGATAACGTTAAGAGTACGATTATGCTTATCATGGACATTAGCAAAGATAAAGAGCTTTTTGAAGCAGAAAAGTAGACAAGAAAAGCGGAGACGAGAAGCGTGGAAATTTAAGTCCGTCTTTAGAGGCTGGACACCTCTTTTACTACATACGATTTGAGTTTCCATCAATTGTTCTGAGAAGAACACACTAATCTCGGTTTAACGCCATGTAAAAAAAAAAAAAATAGGTAATAGGGTTTTTTTTGCATTCAAAGGGTTCTTGTTTGTAATTTATACAGAGCAGTTTATCAGACAAAACTTAAGTGTTTTTCTTTCTGGACCAATAGTAATTGATAATTATTACAACAAATTGCTGATTATCATGATAACTTTTGTTAAAATTTAAATTTGCAGCTGCTTTTGGTGCTCCAATCGGTGGAGTTCTTTTTAGTTTGGAGGAAGGATCTTCATTTTGGAATCAAAAACTCACGTGGAGAACAGTAAGCTGATTGTTGTAACACCTCTTAATTATCTCCATTATTCACAAGGAAGTACCCTTTTCCTTGAAGCCAACAAAATGTTTTTATTAACTGTCTGTTTAATTCAGAGGGGTCAATTTAATACTAATACGGTGCTAAGAAAACGTTCTCCAAGGAAAAATGAGACATGTAGAGGAATCTTATTAAACCGTTTGTTAGGACTGTTTTTAGGCTCGGTGTTCCTGGTGATTGGTCAACTATACCAACTCCTTGTCCACCAATGAAAAATGACCTTTGTATAATAACCATTCCTCAAGGTGCCCTCCTCGTATAAGGTTTCTGGTGCCTTATATCCCATTAATTACAATAAATCTATATATAACTGTTGAACAAAGTTTGGTAGACCTTTCCTGCCATATTGTTTCTGACTTTGTAATATTATTTTTATTAAGTTAATGTTCTTCCTAATAATTTCAAAATATTTCTGTAAATTTATTAAGAACAATTCTATCTTCGTAGAGATTATCGCGAACATTTATTCAATAATAGCCAGTGTTATAGAGGCATCAAGAGTCTATACCATACTGGAATTAACAGATTGGCTTTAACCTGATTATGAAAGATATATACACACTAAAAACAGTAACTTTCACACTGTCGTTTACAGCCTATCTACTCAGACTCACTTAATATTTCTGTTTACTTACCCTTTAAGTCTTTAAGCGATTATCGGGGAGTAACCAGTACGGTCAACCACGGACGAGAAATTGGATTGATGCGCAAAACACAACAACAGCCCTATCCGACCAGATAAAACACCCATTGAAGGCATATTTTTTATTTTATTTATTCAGTTCTTTTGTTCCATGGCTGCCACATTCGTGTTGAATTTCCTCCTGTCGGGTACAGATACGGGTCAGTGGGGCTATTTTTACATGCCCGGGCTAATTAACTTTGGCGTATTTAAGGTAAGCTCATATTATAATTATCTGAGACTGGAGACTAGCACCAATGACCACTGACTTCGCCTACGCAATTCTTCTTGAAAAGTAAATTGTAAACTTTAATAAATACAAAATTTGGACGTCAATAACTTTTCGAATACGGAACATCAAAACTAAAGATTGTCATTTTCTGTTAACTATATATACATTAACTATATATCCAATCAATCAATCAGTTCACACCTTGTTTCTCAGTGTCAGAGTGGCTCGGGTACAGGGTGTCAGTTATGGGGTGCCCTGGATCTACTCATCTTTATCGGTATGGGGGTTGTCGGGGGTTTGTTGGGGGCGCTCTTCAACACCCTCAACACGTCTCTCACCAGACACAGGATGAAGCACGTTCAGAAGAAACATTCAGCATTCAGGTAAAAGTGAGCCACTAAATGCACCTTGAAACAATTTTACATATAGTCAAACATGTAAAGTAGGATGTCACTTGTTAAGATAGGGTTATGGTTACTGGTTTCTTCTGTTAAAAGAACCCTGACCATAAACCTTAACTTATTGTTTGTTTGATTGGGGTTAACGCCGTACTCAATGGTCATTCACTTATATAATGGATGTCCACTTCACACCGGTCCTTGCCTAATTACGGTGAAACATCGGGAGGAAATCACGTACAAACCACCCCAGCGATTGTCGGAGCCACATCGTGTTACTCGCTCATATACCTGATGGTCAACAGACGGGCTCGATCCAGTGAACGGTACATCGAAGTAGGATTAGTAAGCACACACACTAACCACTAAGCAACGGCCTCAGTCCCACCTTCACTTATAACACTGAGAATAATGTCATATGCTGCATGATGGCAGCATGCGACTTACCGAGTTAGTATAATGTTTGTTGAACAACGCCATATTCGTTCCTTCATCAGGCTTTGCACTGAAAAATTTAGTTGAGACATAAATGCTACATTGCCGAATGTAACCTGGGACATTGCACACAGTCTTAGAATTGAATAAAACTTCATAAAACACTATTTGCTAGAGCATGTAAGTAGGTATAGTTTCTTGAAATTCCTAGACTAATTTGTGGTGTTATATTACAACCGACTGTCCTGATTTGTGTCAATTTTGTCTGACATGTATCTTCTAACTTGCATTCGGAAGTTTCTATAACATTGTGAAGAGTTGTTATTTTAAACCTTTAAAGACTCACATCTTAATCTGCTTCAGAATTTTAGAAGTCATGTTGGTTGCCATGATAACAACGACGGTCTCTTTCACAGCCGCCATGACACTTGGCCAGTGTCGCAAATTAACCTCTGAGGTGAGATTTGATTGAGAGGGAATGTGAGCTTATAGTAATACTTCGTTCACTCCACCATAACTTCTACGCTCCAATATGCATCATCATCTGAACACATGGTATCTCTATATATAGACTATTTTAGAGTTACCATGCGACAAAACACTGCTTAGTTGTGTTCTGACAAAGCCTCATATGCTGGATTTCTATTGGCAGCAAACACCCAAAATCTTGGGACCCCAGCCTATGTATTTGTTATAATAGTTCTTATCAAACATATTCAGACTCCAACATTTGATTAAAACCGTCACCGTCTTACCTCCATGCCTTGCGTGCAGCCAGTGTGCGTTGAAAAGCTAAGTGGGACATGATCGGTACAAAATGAGACACCAAGTAGTAGAACATTGACTGAATTTGGATATTATTTAAACTGAAAACACAAAACTTGCTCTTGATTATGTTTATAATTTGATTTTTGAGCACTGCTTTCCGTCATTATTTTTGCCTCCTGTAGTAGATTCCTACTGTCGTTGAATCGGCTTATTCCATTGGCCGGTGGATTTAGGGGAAAACCCCAGATGGGACAAGATTATGTGCCCTTAGTCGACTCAGATAACACGTTAGAGGTTTCTAATGTGCCAAGGTGAATACACCCATGTCTTAACCGTGGCTCGCGAAGATGATATGCATGGCTCATATATATCTTTACTACACGGACCAATATAGCTAAAGTGGTCATAGTTTATGTATATATAAAGCCGATGAATGTTATTAACATAACAATTTCATCCATAATGTACTTTTCATTTTTTTTTTCTTCAAATTTTAAACTCCGATTTCAATAAGCCGCTTACCCCAATAAACGTCCACTTTTTGACAATAAAACTGAACTTTCTAAAGCCAGTCAACTTTCAAATCGTATTTTCAAACTGTTTTTGTGTTTGATTTAGGAGACTTTTGCGAACGGATCCTCTTCGTCAATTTCCGGTACAGTTCGGACATATTTCTGTGATGATGGTTACTATAATGATATGGCGACGCTTTTCTTTAATTCGGAAGAGGTTGCAATCAAACAACTTTTCCACCAAGAAGGTAATGTCTGAGAAAATCATTTTACTTATTTCTTGGAAAGGGACCAATTGTCGGTATCTAAAATTTCCTCTCGGTTTTACTCTGATCGTTCCATTTGTTTATTCTGTGTGATTTTTTTTGTCGCAATCACCGATTACTTCCTTCCCATCCGTGTATAGACGCTTGTGTATTGGAGGCTCAATGTGAGTCCTGTCTAGAACACTTGCAACACATAGGTAAATATTACATCAAGACGATCTACATAGAAAATGCCCAATTGGGTGGACAGGGAATCGGGATAAGTTGGTTCTGAAAATCGGGAGGCAGCTTTGGAAAAAACATCAGAAGTCAGTTATGAGTTTGTATATGATACAAGGCGTAGGGTCCGTAACTTAAAGCTGAAATGATGCAGATGATTCGTCAATTAAGTCTTTAAAATAGCATATAACTGATATATCCCCTTATTTACAGGTACATTTAGCATGACATCTCTAGGGATATTTTTCTTGTGTTTCTTCCTACTGGCGTGTTGGACTTACGGTGCCTCAGTACCCAGTGGGTTGTTTGTGCCCTGTCTTCTGTGTGGGGCTGCGTACGGGAGATTTGTGGCAACGCTTCTTGTCAAGTAAGACAATGTTTACTAGTTTATGTTAAGCCAAGTATCGATTCGTTCCTATGTTAAAGAGCACATTCTTTTCCTTGCTATCTCATGTTGCCCTCACTTATCTCCCTTTTTAAACCGTATACGGTAATTATACTCATTGTAGTTTTCACAGCGGCAACGATGGGGGAAATCCATCTAATTAGGGGAATGCTTAGGTATATTACTGAAATGGAAAACATATTCTGGTTTTCAAAGCTCTGATTGTAATAGGCATTTTTCTCTGATTTCCAGTGTGTTTGGTTATCGTTCTGTTTATTCCGGGACGTTTGCTCTGGTTGGTGCAGCTGCTTTTCTGGGCGGAGTCGTTCGAATGACGATTAGTTTGACAGTTATCATGATCGAATCAACCAATGAGATTAGTTATGGTTTGCCAATCATGATCGTTCTTATGGTACGTGAATTTCAATTATATCTGTAGTAGATTCTGCTTTAAAACGGTAGCTCTGCAAGCCAGAGACCCGAGCTAGAATCCCCTTGGAGGCAAGCAAAATTGTATCTCTCTTCAATAAAAAATTGCCATAGTCTAAATATAGTTGTTTTTAATGTTGAATAATTGAACTTATAAGTCAATACAGCGGAAATATATTGGTGGTTGTCTTTCGCAATTCAGCTAGACGGCAATAAACTCTATCAAATGTCAACAATGTGTGTGTATTGAATTTTTCCTATTTTTTAATAAAGTGTTCTCACTTTTACGAAATCTTTCGTCAGGTAGCGAAATGGACAGGTGATTTCTTCAACGAAGGTTTATACGACATCCATGTGAAGCTGAAAGCAGTTCCTTTCTTAGAATGGGATCCACCCCCAGGCATGGTCACGTATGTATGACTGTCTCCTATTTACATCCCTTCTTGATATAACGCGGATAATGAGGAATGACAGGGCAGGTCATGGATTTATACTGGGATTTATAAAGTATATATATGGTTTTTCTTTTTTTTTTTGCTTTGCGTCCAGCATGCAAGTCTTGTGCGAATGGCTTGAGTGACTATAAACCCTGTGACTAAGTGAGGTAGCAGTGGCTAAGTTGTTACAAAAACCCTGTAACTGGGTAGGGTGATGCCGACTGGTTTGTGGTATCAACCGTATGACTGGGTGGCGGAACGACGACTGGTTAGTTGTTACAAGCGTGTTATACGATTTAGAGCGATGACTTGTAAGTGTTACAGCCGTGTGCAGGGTGGGGTGTGAGGACTATGTGATAGAGGATGGAGGATCGACGACTTGTCAGTGGACACAAGCGTGTGATACGATGGGGAGCGACCCCTGCTCACGGAAACCCCCGTGTGATATTAGGGTGGCAATTGGTCGTGGTCACGGACACGTTATACCGTCACGATAGAGATCGACTTCCGTTGAGTATTTGGATAGGCTCATTGAACAATGCTTCTTTGGCACTGATATTCTCAAACGAGTGCAAATATACAAATATGATTCGGTACACACCTGCACAAGTCGTGTATTGTGGCTGTTCCCGACTGAATTCATTACACACCTCCTAAACAACTCAAATTGTTTGGTTGTTTCAGACTGAGTTCATTACCCATCTCCTAAACAACTCAAATTGTTTGGTTGTTCCAGACTGAATTCGTTACACACCTTAACAACTCAAATTGTTTGGTTGTTCCAGACCGAATTCGTTACACACCTTAACAACTCAAATTGTTTGGTTGTTCCAGACCGAATTCGTTACACACCTCCTAAACAACTCAAATTGTTTGGTTGTTTCAGACCGAATTCGTTACACACCTCCTAAACAACTCAAATTGTTTGGTTGTTCCAGACCGAATTCGTTACACACCTCCTAAACAACTCAAATTGTTTGGTTGTTCCAGACCAAATTCGTTACACACCTCCTTAACAATTCATGTATTTTAATTGTTCCAGACTAAAGGCGAAGGATGTGATGGCATCGAACGTGACGTTCATATTCCCTAAAACAAGAGTTATCACCCTTGCTAGAATTTTACGAACCACGGCTCATCATGGTTACCCAGTGGTGATGCGAATGAAACGACGGAGAATTCCGAGTCGTTCTATGACGGTGTCTGAAGCTAGGAGTGGAGAAAATCCGGTAAATATGTCCCCCTCGTCACGCTAACATAAAATTTGACAAGATTATATGAATCTGAGTACTTCTTTTTGGATAGTCGCGTTGGTTTTTTACTTTTCGTCACCCCGATAGGAATTATTAACTACTATTTGAATGGCCTTCAACGTTGCGTTCGTTTAAATCATCTGTCAATTGTAACAAACATGTAGGTCAAATTTAATTATTTTGTTGCGTAGTAATTTATTTAGGTCTTTAATTTAGCTAAATTTATTTGTTAAATATGGGCCGTTTCTTCTTTCGGCTTAATCCTGAATTTTTGTTGTTGATGTTACCGTTGGAGTCCTGTTCGATTTGTAGTTGCGTATTTCGATTGGTGGGTGAGGCCGACTTTATGCAATATAAGCCCCACAGGCTCAAAATTATATATATTTTTATATATATTTTTTTTAAATTGATTTTCAGTTAGAGCTGTCAACAGGATCTACTGCTTCATTGAATTCCTCAACAATTAAAATGTAAGTAGGCTATGGACAATAATATTTTGTCTTGGAAGTAAAATGATTAGCTAACTTGTTGAAACAGCCTGGGGGACATCACTTGTTGTTTGTATACCTGCATGTGTATCCAGTAAGAGCTGATCAACCAATACATGTTTTTGGAATCGTAGGACTAATGATTAATAAATAAGAAGAATAAATTAATTAATGAATGAATCAGTGGATCAAATAATCATTATATTTTTACAACAGAGAGGGAGACGAAGCTAACACAAACAATCCAAATATCTGCGGGAAGAAGTTTGTGGGTTTCATTCTTCGATCCCAATTGGTCACACTTTTGAAGAACGGAGTGTGGTATCATGATCGAATGCAGGTGAGTCTATCTGTTATTTAATTGGGCACACTTCAGAGAATGCAGGGAAGTCTCTCATTCCACATCGATTGGCTTGTAACTGTTCGATAGTAAATAAAATACGTAGTTATTAAGTGTGTGACACATCTACATTCGAGAAAAATAACTAATAAGAGAACAAAACAAAACTTACTAACATAAGACATGTTCTGCGACCGGGAAACGAAATTACACTCGGTATCTTTCCGCTTCAAACGTCTTTTCAAAAAGGGACCTGCCGAACTATTTTCCTCACGGTATCTCCTTTCCAATACCCAGGCGTCACGTATGCAAACTACGAATCAGGTTGGGAGGGAGTCCTAATATGTTGTCTCTGTTTGATGTCAGTGGACTCGGAAGGGGGGGGGTCCGTCACCCATTTGCTTGGTACGCCCTTATATAAATGAAATAACTTCCAGTAAGGCGTTAAACCCCAATCAAACAATCAAACTAAACAGTCCATTAGCTAATTACACACGAATCACATTTCCTATCGATGAACCTACAATCCAAAGCCTCTAGTCAGGAATTTGAATACATTTTCTTTCGGTTGCACGAGTGTGTGTCTTTGGCTGACGTCTATTGGGTTATACTTCATACGGCGGTCACATGACCGAAACACGTAGCATCATCAATTGAACCCGCGATATGTCTGTTGCGTCTTACAGATACATTTAAGAATAACACTCATGGCCGTTTGGAAGGAGCTCACTGTTGCCTTGGTGCTCTCAGAGCTAAGGGGCAACATGAAGCCGATCTGTTTGAGATGTTTTTGTATTAACTCCTGTGATTGTCTTGTTTTTGTCAAGCCTTGGCTTTGCTTGTTGCCAGTGGTTTTTATGATGCTTTCCTACACCCATTTAGCTGGCACGCCGTCATATGAGTAAAATAATCTTAAGTTCGGCGTTAAGCCCCAAACAAACAAACAAACAAACAAACAAACAAACAAACAAACAAACAAACAAACAAACAAACAAACAAACAAACAAACAAATAATCGTATTTCCAATGTAGTTAATCACAGTTGGAGTCCGGAGACTAATACATTGTATTGAGGAGAGCCACGAGAATATTCATATGGCGTGCTACGATAGCTAAAGAGAAAGGCGAGATTTATGTCCAATTGGCCATGCGCGACGTGCAGCCACTGCGCAACGTGTCTGTTTGTAGAGTATATCGTTCAATCAATCAATCAATCAATTAATCAATCAATCAATCAAATCAGTCAATTATAGCCATTCATTATCGATATTTGTTTGTATGTTTGTTTGTTTGTTATAATACACTAAAAAAAAGTTTAATTCAGAAAAAAAGTTGATGAATATGCAGTCAAAAATACATACTGTAGAATAAATATATGTGAAATAGTTGACAGTAATCTGTGATTAGGTTCGTGAGTAGAGTATAGCGATATAGCCATGATGCCTTAAAACCCTTCCTAACAAAGACACCTTAAACCAAGTTTGGAAATGATAAAGATCTAAAAAAAATGTTTAAAATTAAACGTATGTGAGTTTGTTGAAAGTAAAAATAACAAATGTAGATATAATATGTTTTGAATAAATGAAGAGATAAAAATTTGCTATGAATGTAGCTCATTCGGTTAAAGCGCTGCCCGCGTTGGCCTGCTAGCCAGGGACTCGCGTTCGAATCCCGTTGGAGCCAAGCAAAATTCTAATGTGTGTTGGTCATTACATTTACAAAAAAAAGTGATGCTCTCTTGACATTTTCAGATTCCAGTCGGTCATATGTCGTCTTTGACGCCTACATTCAGTGGTTGGTTAGTGATCTCGAGACAGTATCAAAACTTGTCACGTGGTCGTCGTCTGGTTCGAGTGTCTTGCTCTATCCTCGCGCAGGGACGTATGCATTAACCCAAAAGAAATATGCCTGGTTGCCTTATTAAATTAATGACCTGGTCAGATCTAAGCCAATTAAACCATAATCAATATGAAATGAGGTGTGCTGTGAATAGTAAGCCCGCGCTCATCACCGTCCAAGAGATTAACCTTCTCTCGTCTCCTCGACTGTCAGGGAGTATTAGATACGGAGACGAGCAGTTAAGACACATGTCCACAATACAAGGATGATTGCTTTTTAACAACACATTTTTAAGTCGTATTGATATTTAACACATGCATTTCCATACGTAACGTTAACATTTCATTTCTGCTACATGGCTGATTGCTTTCTCGAAACACTTTTTATGCCGATTCAAACATATTGAAAGTCGGATAACCGAGATAACATTTTTTAAAGATACATTTGAAAAGGTATCAAGATAATAGCTGAATGTTTTTTAATGTCTTTTAAAAGTTTTTTTTATCAGATTGGATATGAATGTCTTCAAAATACTGTTAAGTAATTTTTATTCAAGGAATATATTTTCATTGTATAAGCCCACGAGATGTTTACAATGGACCTGTTAACAAAATTTTATTTGAAACGGATACCGAACCTTATGGTTTTGATGTGTCATATAATTAGGCACGTTTGGTCACTGGGCCAATTTGTAATCGATTAAATATCTTACGCCTACACATAATGTACAGAAATATACGGCATTTTTGCACAATACCATGATATATAGGCCTACAGGCGTTGAGTGATAAACTTTTCCTTGAACAATCCTAACTTTTATTGCCAGTACAGATTGTATAGTACTTGTCAATGATTGGTACAATTGAATTTAGTGCTATTTGAATTACTTTATTTGAAGGTCATGGCTCTGACCTTGACCTCGATAACTAAATGCCTTTGGACATCGGAACGCTCATATGTTGTTTTTCATGCATCACGAACTTCCGTTCACTCTCTTATATTAAATATCTTGTTGACTATCAAATGGACAGATGGTATAAAAATCATCTGTTTTTTTTATATTTATATGAATGTCCCGTGAACTTGTCTTTAGGCTATTCAGAGACGAGCCATTTCACCATTCCGATTGCATGACTAGTCTAGGCCTATACCTAACATGATATTATTTATCCGGAGGGTAAAGCTTTTACCACTGGACACATCAATCAAGCTGATTAGTATCTATCAAAGTATAGGAAAGAATTCTATTAATGAATCTATCTCGGTATAACAGAGGGGGGAATGCGATAGCAGATTTTGACGCCAAACGCCTGCAGATGCAGTAATGCGTTTCAGTAACACACATTGGATGTATTTTCATCGGGTCTATTTTTTGTTAAATCAAATTATTCAAACAGTGTTTTTTGGTTTTATATTGATGATGATGGATTATGAACTTAAATCAACCAGTCCTAGCCATTATGTTCCTTTGAATAAATTAAGACAATTGCTAAATAAAAGAGCACTAGGTTTGATGAACATATTACATACGACTATTTTCTTCCGTGTTAGATATGGCTTTATGATTTGGTTGGTGGAAGTAAGAGCTACCCCCTTAACCATACTCGTGTGTACTACAATCGTCCAACACAGCCGAGTCCCGTTTACGGAGGTGGTCCAGGCAGAGAGGTTTTGCAGACTGCCATTAAAATACTCACAGAAATTAAAATTCTATGCTATGCTTTATCACAAGAATACACATAATGGTAAAAAAATACTCCTACAGGAATGTTTTTACACATAAATTTATTCCAGTGTAGGCAGGTCTGAAAATATTTGGTTAATGGTTTTCACATAACTGTCTCTGGACAACAGATGTGAATAAATACGCACAACATACTACTTTTGACTTGATGAAATAATTACGAACAGCCCATAGCATTATATTGTGCCTTACAGATGGGGATTATAGAGACGGTTAGCTCTATACTGTGCCAATAATTTATTGTTTTGCCGATGATTTACTTTTTGCTTCAAACTAGCCTATACAATAAGAATAACTGACTATTTTACACAAATCAGCGACAATAGCCAACAGGTGAGAGGACAGGGGCCAACATTGCTGTCGAATTCCGCCAAATCTTGCGTAGATGACTGGTATGTATATACCCAGAGGTTGCTATCGATCTCAGATAAGGCAGGTCTGTTGGGAAGAGAAGGAGGAGTGGGTAGGACCATTGGTAGCGCCAGGTAGGTCTGTTGGGAAAAGGAGGAGGGGTGGAACCATGGGGAACGTCAATAAGGTCTGTTGGGAAGAGCATGAGGAGGGTTGGAACCATGGGGAGCGTCGGGCAGGTCAATTGGGAAGAACATGAGGAGAGGATTGAACCATGGGGAGCGTCAATCAGGTCTGTTGGGAAGAAAATGAGGATGGGGTGGAACCATGGTGATCGTCAATAAGGTCTGTTGGGAAGGGAAGGAGGACGGGGGCCACGGGGAGCGTCAGGCATATTTGTTGGGAAGAGAAGGAGGAGTGGGTGGGCACACGGGGAGCGTCAGACAGGTCTGTCGGGAAGAGAAGGAAGAGAGATGGAATCATGGGGAGCCCATTTGTTTACCATTGTTTGATCGAATTGCAATATGACCCGGCGAGACAATCTCATTATTTTCATTATTAGGATTAAATAAAGTTACCTTGGGGTTGTATTTAAATGGTGTATTTAAAGAAACCTTTAAAGAAACCCATGATCAACCAATCCACCAAAGGTATTTGCTCTTATTAGGAAAGTCACCAACCTGTTAACGGCTATTTCATTTGCCCATTGAAACAGGTTGATGGACATAACGGATATGATATATGTATAGCACTAGCACAGAGTGTGATGAGTATAATGTTTTGTTACAGTGCACAACTTTAAATGCACTCAGACATAAATGTTGACCGAAATATGCGTACTGGCCACCAAGCGTATTTAATATGTAAACGATGTTAAACTCGAGCAAAAAAACACAGTTGTTAAAGTTAAGTAAGTTGATTTAAGCGTATGTATCCGTCATCACCCATGTAGCATATAACTAGCAAGAAGTGAATAAAATCAACGTACCGAGAAAACTATATAACCTTCGTGTTATTGCAACCTGTTTTATATTCTCTGTGCATCGGGCTATTGTATGTCGCAAATGTCAGGCATTTGGTGTATTCTGCACCCATGGTGCGGTGTTCCAATCGAAAGCAAAAAACATTGAAGCGGCGAGACAACCAAGTTCTTCATCAAATGCGTTATCATTAGGATGATGTATAAACAAATTCAGAACTATAAGGTTTTTTTTCTCCATAATTAATTTATTTTTTCAACCTTACAATATTGTTTAATTTTAATTCCGAAAAAAAAATAATTGTTTTTCAAAAATAGAAATGAACTGAAATCATCACCTAGGGCTCTAAAATTTCTTTCGACGAAAGATTTAACTGAGCTAGCAAAATCATAACTTTTCTCAACTTCATATGTTAAAAAACAGTATTAATATAGAAAGAAAGTTAAACTACAACGGTGTCATAATCATAAAGCATTAATAATCATTGTTCGTTTTACAGTATTCCTTTTGCACAAATTGTTAACTCAAAAACAATAAAAGCATACCAAATAATTTTGATTTACCCCGTCTTGTGTGTAAACAAATAATTGTATTTAAAATAAAGACGGCATTTGAAATGGATGAGCAGACGGCTGTATGGCTTGATCACGTGTTATTCTCCGGACCTCTCATGACTTCTCACTGAAACGACAATTGTATAATTCATAAATCAACCAATCATAAAAGTTACATGAAGATGGCATACGCCTGTTATCGAAAAACATGACATGTTTTGTTCTTTATGATAGTTCAACAATATTATTTTGGTATTCTATTTAACATAAAACGGTTTTCAGTACTAAGAATGTCAAAGGCATTTGAGAGAGGTAAATATTCACCGACTTAATGCCCGCCCTTCTGTGGTCTTTCTTTAATAACTTTTTATAAATTTTTATTCCTGAACTTTTTTTCAAACATTTTGATTCCATTATATCAGAGATTGAAAAACTAGTTTAGCAAATAGTCCTTAATCTTATATATTATACATAACTACAAAACGTAATTTAATAACCAGTATTATTTTTGGATGTAATCTTAAGCCTTTGCGAATCTAGATTTTATCATTATGAGGAGGCAATGAAATTAAGAACGCATTAAGTTTTCCCCAGGGAAACATACCCTATAGTCGAATTTATCCCCAGCAATTGACGCATGACCTTTACCGATGCTCAGGTCTGAGGTCATGGCTTTAATTTGCTGCAAAATCAAATGACGTCCATCAAACTGGTTAATAAGCAGTTGTATTAAGTGCCTTTTGTCGATAACATAGATTAAATTTATTGGAGCAATTTGCTCCATAATATCGTTTCATGTTAATTTGAATTTTTCACAGATTTGGTTATCTTTCCTTGAAGTAAGAATTAGCGCCCCCCCCCTCCCCCCCCC
>JAQQZZ010125231.1:0-14230 GCA_030265115.1 Mopalia vespertina
CCCCCCCCCCCCCCCCCCCCCACACACACACACACACATGACACTGACAAAGGGACCTTATTCCATAATTAACATGGGAATGAAGAACATCCTGAGAAATGAATTCGATCAATTGGACATCATTCAAATGGACTTATTCATTCATAATTATTAATTGATATAGCGATATCGGAAAAATAAAAACCAAATTAAAACGGCCCGCAAAGTAAGTTGATGAAATCTTATGAACACCTGGTTATATCGGTTGAGTGATTTTACCAGATGTCTCAAAGAGTTGTTCCCCTTGTTTAATTCTTTTGTTAAAACTTAAATATCTATTTCCACGGCTGATATGTGGTCGAGACTATCAACTGGAATAAATTTCTTTGGTAAGCAAATATCACTATAATAGCCTAACGTAGATACTATTCTTTAAAGGTGTCTTTTTTTGTGTTGTTGTTTGTTTTTTTTTAAGTTTGTCAAATAAAATATCAGACTTTCATAAAATTCTTAAAGATACAATTACTAACTCATTCTAGTAAATGGTAAGCAAATGGCATATAATTCTATAGGCTTATTTCTTTAACAAAATACCAAGTATCAGTTGAATGGATCGATACCAGTGACTTGGAATAGCGTAATCATAACAGTGATTCCTCTGAAAACCAGTTATTAATAAGGGCATCTATTAACTTGTCTCTGCTGCTCGGAATTCAATTTAAACAAAATATTTTTAAAATGCCAAATAAAAGAGGTGCGCAACCGGTGTTATGGGCTGAAATATATGGTTCGTCAGAGACTAAAAAACACGCACAATCTGTTTGCATTTTCACTGGCGAAGACAAATGAATAGACCGGCATGACTGATAGAATAGCATGAACATGTTGAATTCACATCATTATGGTACGTCATTAACGGTTCATGTTTAGCTGTGCAAACTATTTATGTGCTGGTCTCTTGTTTAATGGCGCTCAATTTCAATTCTTAAAAATGACAAAAAATTTCGCTGCTCTTTTTTCCCCTTATTATAATTATAATTATTATCATCTTTTGTATTATGAGTAAACTGAGACGTCAGTTCGCAATATTTGTATTGTTCTGGAAGAAATTTAAAACAGAATTATTATTAAAAACACACCGGCAGTTCCATTATTGACGTACCGTGAGTCGATGCGACATTGAGCTATGGGATATACATGGTATGGGGCCAACAATAATAATATATTGCAGACTGCGCCCTCTGGTGTTAAGAGCTACGCATCACTGCGGAACGACAGTAATCTGGACCAGTAACTGCGCTCAATAAGCTGTTCGCGCTTTCCGCAAACCACTCTGGCAGGCGGGTCGAGCAGGGAGACGCCTTTATCGAACAAAAGAGCTAAGTACTCCGAGACCTTGGTCGTGTTTGTCATGCGTTTCAATAATCCACTAACACGGACAAGACTTACTGTCGCCACTATTGAATCCAACGCCCGCGGTTCTTCCAACCAGCTTACCTTAATTAATCAGGGTTCGTGATTCGCGATCAGCCGCTGTCTGTCAGCCAATCGTTCGCTAAGCTCCGCCCACACCGTGAACAGCTTATGTTCAATCGCCACGGAATGTTAGCTGTGCAGCTCTTTTATTTGTCACAGATTTGCTTTTAATTAAATTTGACAATGAATTAAATAAAAGAGCATGGCGACATGCTTAGAACATGTATATTAGAAAACTGAACACAAAAATGTATTTTTTTTTATAAGAACAATTTTAAAGAATAAATTGGCTTTGTTACGCTTAAAATCTACGCAAAATAAAAAAATAAAAAAACTGAATGGAGCTTGTCTTCAACTGTTTTCCCGGCCTACACAAAAGGGCCTACATAATCATATGATAAATCTTTACAGGTTGTTCGAATGTATATTAATGTTACACAACACAATCTTATAGTTTTCCTTCTCCGAACAAACCAGCCATAAAATCCAACATATACCGATTTTATATATTTATTCTCCCCTATACATATATTTCTATATATTTATTCTCCCCTATACATATATTTCTATATATTTTTTTAGGTAAACGATATTTTTGTTATTTAAGGACAGCACTAGGTTTGAACAGAAGCAGTCTGTAAGATTGTGCAGACAGAGAACCTGGGACCTATCCTACAGAACCATCTGTTATAATTTACGTAAATATTCTCATTCGAGACCAGTATTTGACTCCTTTTCTTAATTACGATTTCTTCTTGTTCATTTTTCTGCCAACATGACAAAAATATTGATAAAGGACAGAGTTTAAATGACAAAAAACTTAAACTATAGAATGTGTGCGTTGATTTCTATGGATGCCTCATTTCTGGGTGAGAAAACTGATAGCCGCGTCATTCTTGAACTTACATACACATATGTTCGTGTTTGACAGGTAATATTTATACCTAGGTTAATATACAGCCTATTTATAAAACACAGGAACAGCTTCGTGAGTTTCTCTCACCGATTTCATATATACCTAACACTGAACACGTTAAAATCAATTCTGGTCGACACAATGTTGAGAAATTAAATCCGAAAATCACTAAACCAGCTAGGCAAAAAATTAAACTGTCATGTTTAATAAACATTAAATTGCTGTATAGATTTTTGGACACAGCTGCTAAAATCTATACGTAAGATTTAAGATTTTAAATAGATTTTAATCTCGAGTTGTAGTGGGTAATATACAGACATGTTGAGAACTGGTAATAACTATGTGCAAGGTTGGAAAATATTTGAGATATACACCAGATATCCAGACATACGGTTACAATCAACCAAACTACAGATTAAACGGGTATTACAAGGAAATAGAAATTAGCCCATGGATATGTCAGGTTAAATAAATATAGTTTTGAGTAATCTAATACAGGAAAGATGGGGATTTTGTTCATGCTATAGCCTGTCTTTGTGTGAGAGAAAGAGACATATTCCATACAGGATTTTGATATTCCTACACATGAGACTAGCAAACCGCTGTCGGGTCGGACATATTGACAGAGTGCGTTTGCAAGCAACCGCTACAAGTATCTTTAAAAATCAGCAATTGAACAAACTAGCTCTCCCAAATGCACGAAGTACTTCCTTACTAGCTCTGTTAATGTTGTATAAAAGTTTAAACAGTTTCAACAATATTTGTTGTTATTATTATTTTCAGAAAGTTATTTTTCAGACATTATTCTCGTGTCGTAAAATAGACCCGAATGGTATTTTTCATAATTACACTCTGTATGGTTTTATAATGTAACCTGTGACCATTTATACCAGGGTCTTTGTCAACATATTAATTAATTCTGTTTACACACGTTCTGACGAATTATATGATGTGGTCGTCCTATGTTTAAGAAATACTGCGAAAAATGGACGTCATTCCCGGGAGATGAACATTGCTGAATACCTTCTAGGGTGTGCCACATACCGTTCTGTGTCTCATATAAGATATCATCCTTGGCGCTTGGTCGTCTGAAGAGAACCTTAAGATCGAAAGCACGATTTTATTCCATGTTTATAATACCGTGGCTCAAGAACTGACTTTGCTGTCCTTTCTTTACAACCATTTGCACAAATAAAAGCAAGCAGCATTAAGGTGTATGTTTTATGATATATTTCTCAATGCGGTATTAGTTCGAGATACAGCCTAAAAACATTTATTCACGTACGTCGATCGTTCAAATATTAATGGCAGTCAAATTAATGTTACGCATTGTAACTGTGTTTGCCTTCAAGACATTCGGCTTATCAAACTGTATTCACGCGTGCTTCATGAAAATATTATGTCAATGAAGTTAATTTTGTGTCGACATTTCCTATATATCACGTATGTAACACATTTACAGGTAAACCGTGGGAAATAAATACGCATTATCTTTAGTACTATTATGCATATAATAGTATGCTAATACTATTATATAGGGAACCTGTTTATTGTACATACACCTGCAAAAGATTGTTCATACACCTGTAAAAGATTGTACATACACCTTTAAAATATTGTTCATACATCTGTCAAAAATTGTTCTTACAACTATAAAAGACTGTACAAACACCTGTAAAAGATTTTACATTCACCTGTAAACAATTGTACATACACCTGTAAAAGATTGAACATACGTCTGTAGAGGATTGTTCATACACCTGTAAACGATTGTACATACACCTGTAAAATACTGTACATAAACCTGCAAAAGATTGTACATGCACCTGTAAAAGATTGAACATACACCTGTAAAATATTGTACATACACCTGTCAACGATTGTACATAACCCTGTAAAAGATTGTACAAAAGAGTGTTCATACACCTGTAAAATATTGTACATACACCTGAAAAGGATTGTTCATACATCTTTTAACGATTGTACATACACCTGTAAAAGATTGAACATACACCTGTAAACGATTGTACATACACTGTAAAAGATTGTACATACACCTGTCAAAGATTGTACATAGACCTGTAAACGATTGTACATACACCTGTAAAAGATTGAACATACACCAGTAAAAGATTGCACATACACCTGTAAAAGATTGTACATAGACCTGTAAACGATTGTACATACACCTGTAAAAGATTGAACATACACCTGTAAAAGATTGTACATACACCTGTAGAAGTTTGTACATAGACTGTAAAAGATTGTACAAAAGAGTGTTCATAAACCTGTAAAATATTGTACATACACTGTAAAAGATTGAACATACACCTGTAAAAGATTGTGCATACACTTATAAAAGAGTGTACATACACCTGTAAAAGATAGTTAATACACCTGTAAAAGATTGTACGTACACCTGTAAAAGATCGCACATACACCTGTAAAAGATTGTATATACACACATAAAATCTGCGTGTGCTACATACTTGTCACATATAATATGTGCCATATTAATTGCTATATTTCATTAATTTTCGCGAGATTCAGAGAGTAACTAGAGAGAGTTTATCTAGAGCGTCATTTGATTCATGGGTTTTTAGTAGTCAGCACTGTGATTATTGATCATCGTTAAAAACGCATCCCCAACATAACTTTTATATGCTGAAACCCACAATAATAATTCCTGTAACAGCTCGATCAATGTGATGTGTTTATGTTTACCACAAGCACTGGCGAAATAAACAACAAAATAAAAAAAGCCCTTGCATCGTCACATCTTACAACACGGAGAGTACAGTTTTAACACGTCCTCTTAGAAAAGAATTTATGTTAAAGAAAGTACTGAAAAATATCCGCTTCAGCATTTTCATGAAGCTTCGATTGTGAGGACAGTAACAACAACAACAGCATGAATAAGCTTAAAGTTTGATGTCCAGAGCCTAACATCATGACGATATGATGAATGTGTTTTATAGTCTAAGCCTATTTTCGAGGGAAAAACTACATCGATTAACACCGGTACAAACTACTCAATTCTAAGCATGTTTGACTTATCTTTAAACTTCTTAATAAGTAGCGGATTCGTCCCTGTAACGTCGCTTAGTGTAATAAAAACGCTTAGTGTAATAATTATTACTAAGTGTTGCTTGTGTACAAACGCACCGCTTAGTGAAATAAAACTCGGGCTTGAACCGGAACCCCATAAGTTTGACGTTTGTAATGTCATATAGACAGAACAAACGTGTGTACAGCCAATGTGACCTTTAAACTTCACACACATCTTCTATATGTATATATATGTCCTATGAAATCAACTGGTTTTTCTGATATTTTCACGTGACACTGAAACAATGCCTTCTACAAAAACTATCAAATGCAGAATTGTGAAATTCATTGTATAGTTTCTTCAAGGCAAATTACTGGTTGTGAATCAGACAGTGAAAATGAAGTGGGAATAGCAGCTACGCCACTCACGCAAATGAAATGATATTGTGCAAATGTATAGAGGCAATAATTAGTACTACAAGTTTTGTCAGGGGGAATTGTGAGTGGTGTGGGGTGGGGTTGGGTTGGTTGGAGGTCACTAGGACATGTAGCTTCGACTTGTAAATAGTAGAGAAATGTTTCTTCCTCAGACTTATACTTTAGACGATCCCTAACAGAAATGGAAAAAAAAACCCACTGAAAAACAACATTCATGTTCCGCTGTCAACTGATGCACAGCGAGCTGTATCATACAATAAAACGACATATCGACATAGACTTAGTTTACGTCATATTCAGGAGGATCTCATTTTTAAAACTAGGTCGAAATTCAAGAATTGAAAACTAGAATTTGGATGGTATTGAATATGTGAATACCGAAAATTAATTTATTCCTAGTCCTAGGTTTGGTTTTTTTTTTTTTTGAGGGGGGGGGAGGGGTGTGGAACACACAGCTTCACCATACAGCCCTTACGAGCTACATTGGAACATAGTGCCAAACAAACCCCAAAAACCGACATAGATTTAAGAAAGCCACACAAAAAAACTGCATGAGAATAATTGTGGTCTAGCGAGCGACAGGCTATATACAACTCAAAAGTAATGTGTTTACGTGTAAATGTTAATAATAACTGCATGTTTCACAGGGACACTAATTATTATGATCGAAGTTTTTATTTTTCTCGATCACAGTATATTTATTACACTAAGCGTGTCATTTACGAACATAACAAATTTCAGCGCTGCAATCGCAACGCTTAGTGTAATAAAATTACACTATAAGCGGTGCAGTTGCAACGCTTAGTGTTATAATTTTTACACTAAGCCTTTTTATTACACTTAGCGGTGTTACAGATAGTTCTAATTGAATTTGATAGTGTGATGGATAGTGCATGTTTGGTGTTACGTGCTACTGGAATTTAATGAAGTGATCGTGAATGAGAGAGGTCCGTTTAAATTTGCAAATGGCCATTCAGGTTGTGCTGTCCCAATTTAATTTCAAACGTGTGCATAAGTTTATCAGTTTATTATTTCAAGCAGGGTATTCCATATTCCTGTTTTAATTAGATAGCCTTTTCTCTCAAATCGTCAAAAATTTCAAATCGAGGCAAATCGTAGATCAAATTTTAATCAATGTTGTAGAATTTTCGGACACTGTTAACAAGGTCATGTCGATGGGCAGCCCAGTTTAACGTCGCCATGTTGAGCGGCATTAAATTTTTTTAGCAATGACATGGTAAATGCCACTCACATGACAAGCTTCAATGGATACTGAAATTTAGCAGTTCGAACGGATCTAAGTGGAATTAGAAATACACAAGCCTGGTGACACATCTGCTGTGTAAGTGTTTTTAAGTACAGAATATCAAGATAAGTTCCACAGTCATTGATTATAAGCATTTTCCTATGGTTTACTGATGCATGCTAAAAGCAGTAAAAAGCACCGTGAAACAGATTGCGTCTCGTTAGCTGAAATTGGCTTATCAAGGAAGAATGATTGGTACATCAAGGTGAGCCCTAAATAAACTTGTTCTCCACATTTCGGCAGAAGTGAATTTAATAAATATTGCTGTTATCTAGATTTGACTTTTGGACAGCCAATGGTATATACTGCAACTAGAAGTTGGTAGTTTATCTTCAGACTGGCTTCATGTAGCAATAGATCGCTTTGTGTCCGCGACTCTTAGACTAGCAGCGTACGAGATAGTCCCGTATTCCATGCACACTTCAAATACATGCTACATCGAAGAAACCATTTCACAAAATAAATTGTCGAGTATCACCTTCAATAGCCATCGAAGATGACTCGTCCTTGCTTGATAATGAATCTACATTATACTTACGGTTCTTTTACTCTCATTACGACCTGTATTTCCACGCATTAGGCGGCGGAAATCCCCATCCGCAAGACAATAACACAATATAGATGTCCGTACAAATCGTCTCGGCGTTGCCCCTAAGCTCTGGGAGTACTATGGCAGCACGCTGGTGAGTTTAGGAACTTTTATTCCTTCATACAGTTATCCAGATAATATACAATAGTGCAAATGACGGTTGGTGTTAAATTCTATTGAAAAAAAAAATTATTTAGAAAGACAGATTTTTACCATTTATAGGTAAACACCCGATGTATTTTGTTTTTATTTTTAATTTTTGTATCATCTTTCCTTTTTAGTTCCATTGTTCAAAGCCAAGATCAACAGATTATTTTTGGGAAAGCAGGACAAATATAGAGTTTTTTGACGCCCACTTTCCATGCTAACTTATTTGTCACTTACAAGACTTACAACAGTGATGCCCGCGGCCGTGGCTTAGTGGAAGCGTGTGTGCTTACTAATCCTACTTTCATTTACCCATCACGGGATCGAGTCCGTCTGTCGATGCATCAGGTATATAAGGAGTCACACGATGTGGCTTCGGCAATCGCTGGGGTGGTTTTTACGAGGCTTCCTCCCGGTTTTCCACTGTAATTAGGCAACGAGCAGTGTGAAGTGGACAATCCGTCGTCATATAAGTGAAATACCCTTAGTACGACGTTAGACCCCAATCAAACAAACACACAAACAAGATAGCAGTGGCTACAAGTTAAAGTCGGGCCCCCTAGTACACCTCAGGTAGATATGAGCAGCCATGCGGGTTTTTTTACGAGGTTTCCACTGTATTTTAGAAAGCCACCAAGATAAGGGATAATCCATCGTCATAGTGAAAAACTTTCGGGTACAACGTAAAACCACAATCAAACAAACAATACAAGTAAAAGATAGAGCCATTTTACAGTCGAAATCCTGGTGTATTGGAATATTCACACAAACGCAATTGCTAGTGGCTGTTTGACCATCCAATTGTGAACCATTAGCAATAAAATCCCGGGTTCAGTAGTTGAGATGTGTCATTTTAAAGATGAATCCATTAAAGTCCCCAAAACAATGCTTTAATATGGGAGTTTCAGGGAGTTATGGCGTTACGTCAACAGTGACGTCACGTCACTTTGCGAAAAGACAGTGTCACTTTACGGTAAGGTATGGCAACCTGAGAATAATTTTAGACAGTGCAAATAAAATGGAATTTGAAAATTAATACCTTTGCAAAAATAATATTCCAGCAGAAAAAAAGCCAAAATTTTAAAACTGAATTATCTTTAAGTTCGTAACCTACACCGATTTCTATTCCACCCATGTTAAACATGGCGGCCTGATTTATCGTTTCATTGACAGAAAGTGGAAATGTTATTTCACAAGGAAATTAATACGAAAACTTCTGAATTGGGACTGACGTCGGTTAGGTGCTGGGAATCATTGAGATAATATTAAATGTTTTGACAATATATTTGACTGTAAACATGCGTTATTCTTCTTTGATTTTCATAAATGAATATGAATATACGCATATATTCAAAACATATATGTAATTATATTTTGTCACGAATCATTAGACATGATCTTATATATATATATTTTGAATAAATGAAGAGAAAAAATGTGCTTGCCTCCACATATATATACATATACATAGTGTACATTCATGCTTTTTTCTATTCCCCATCGAAAGACACAATGGTGGATGCCACAGCTTTTATCTGCTAATGAAAAAATCTAGCTTTGACGTCATCAAAATTCATAATATTTTAATCTTTTCACAACAGGTGCTTTGGTGACAGTTAAAAGCCTTTATCAACAACAACACATGGTACTTTGAGGTGTGATAGAGAGAATGTGCTCTAATCGGCATTGTTAATATGAGGTTTATACCGCCATGGATAAGCAGTCATCACTTGTTCGTTACAAAGCGTCTGTGACAGATGTTCAATCCAGCTTTTAACACATACTTGTGAAAATGCATCAGTATTTAAATGGGTAGAATATCCAGTTACAGACAATCCACGATGGTTCATTTCTACAAAAAAAGCAATAAAATATAAAGAACTATCCCGGTGTTGAGTGGTTTAAATAATTACATATTTGAAACAAGACGACACCTTGATGGTCGATTCGGTTTCCGCGGAAACAAAGTGAAATACAATTTAAAATAGAACACTTTTTTTTTTTGGCAAATATAACATTTCGATATTTTCCAGTGTTTTTCTATTCCGTTTTACAAAAATATTGTTGTCGTTGAATGTGGTTACTGATATAAACTGTTTGGTTGTCATTTTACTTGTGAGTCATTTCACAAAAATTGGAAACTGTTTAATATATAAATGTATTACAATATATCGTTTTGTTTACAGTATATCGTTATTTTGGTCTTCTAGAAAGCTGGGTAGCTGAGTGGTCTAGGTGGCCGGCAATTACTACTGGCTATTCGGTACCAAAGTCTGAGGGTCGTGGGTTAGATTCCCCGACGGGTTTCAACCTGAAAAATTCCCAGAACTAAAATCTGTTTAAACTAAGAAAGCGTTACATCAAAATAATAGACATACAGTTAATATTCATTTTCTAAAAGAAACAAAAATTATTTATCGTTGTGTTATTTTAGAAATATAAACGCCAAATGCGCGTTATCCTGGAGATTGGCGCTGTATGGATACGGCTGTGGATTCCTTAGCTTTAAATAGTGGTAGTAAAGATAGTCTTCAATAATAATCTATAATAAAATTAATCAAGGTGTACTTTATATGCAATCACTTTAAAATAAATATTCAAATCAACAACACTATTGTAATTGTCAAATGGCCAAATGATCAAAGTCAACAAGAACACTCAAAACGATTCACTTTCTGAAACCCTTCTCATTAATACTAAACTGATGCTTAGCATGTAGATAGATCACGGCTTGCCACAATAGTGTTTCTTTCTGAAAGTACTTATTCAACCCAGTTTATCTTGTGAGCAGCCCAGCGATTTGAGCAAATCTGAAGATGAACATTAATAGCCTACAGAGGCATATGTGCACATGTCTAACGCAACTCAATCGATTAAACCCCGCATTATTCTAGTTACTGTGGTATCATCACTACGCTCGGCCAAAATGATGCATTATGTTCCCCGAAAACCCATTTACCGGCATATGTACACTGCACACTAAAATAAACCAACCAAATTCCATACGACTTTACAATACCCGAATTTAGTTTAGGAGTAAATTAAGTTTTGAACTTGAAAATCATGGACATGAATTCTGTTCACACCGTAGACTATGTTTATCAGTTCATTTGAAAGTTCAGTTCACGATCGTATGACGTTGTATAGTGCGCAGTACATTCAATGACTCCCGAGTAAAGCCAACCACGATTTCCTCACACATCCTTTGAACGGCGTGACTCACATGCCATCTTCACAAGAATATAGCACTTGGTTAGTTAAATTTCACCAAAAATGTCTCGTAGTTAGTCATACAATTTACATGTTATTGTAAATCAAAGTAAACAAATTGGAGTAGAGCAATTTTGAGCTCGATTGGTTTTGGGCCCGGGCTGTTTAGGGACTAGAGTTGTTATATCTGCCGGGATTAGCCAAGTTTGTTTTACTGGAGATTGTGCTCCTGGACAAGCGATACTAACCCAGTGAAGCTCTCTTTGATCTAGAACCCTTTTAATCTCCCTTGACGACTCTTGAAAGGGACGATCTTCCTGAAGCGACCGTGTTTGTGAAGCTAGTGTTTTAAATTACACTTGCGGAGCCCTGTCCTTATTGGTTGTATTGTTTGAAAGGGAAAAATGATTTACGTTATACTGGCCTGCCTATTGCGGGGCGTCAAAGCCACGGTTAAGTCCGCAGAGAAACACCCAAAGCTGTCGTTCGTGCGCTTGCAAGTTGTTGACTTAGCACCAAGTCTTGCCTACCGGGAGCTCCCTAACGTTCAATACCGCTTCTTACTTCAAAGTCAGTACGCTAAGAAATCTTTAGTCCAAAGCAAACACTGTCCAGTAAAGGTTGGTCTGGCAAATTGTAAATCTGTTGGACGTACAGGTTCTTTGCGCAACCCACTCTCCCCATCCGAAACTCATGCCTGTACAGTTCGCTCGCAAAGGAAATGTGCATCGTGATTTTCCATGTTTTTCTTAAGCATTTAATTGGAATCTTCTCACTATGTATTCCACATTCTATTAAGGAATTATATCTCACTCTAAAATTCACAATAATAAACAACAAGAGGATCGAAAATAGTATATATTATAAAAATAAGAATCTGGTGAATTTATAATGTATTCAAAGTTGTAATAACACCATCATTTAAAGTTCAACAACGAAATTGCAGAAAAAATGTTTTAAAAAAGTGTAAAAACTAAGAATTTTTCAGTGGAGATAGGAAATCAGGAGCTTTCAGAAATGTTTTACTTGAAACATAGACAAAACTCTTAAGACTATGCAAAAATAGTCTGTTAAATCGGATTTGTACATAATCTCCATATTATATAAGCATGAAGGATTCCGACAAATATGCCTTGTGAACAATTGGAAGGCTGTCCGTTTACTTAAATATAAACGCCTCAATTTTACATTATTATGGCCTGGAGAGTTCCAAGTATTTCATCATGTAAAACGATTTGTTTTCAAATTAGTTCTGTTTTCAACACGTCTTGGATTGCAACATGTTTTTACACCATTATACTGGAAACGGTATTCCGACCGTGCTAGGAACGTGCCAAATTTGAAAAAGGCTTTACTGTTGAGGAAATCTTGAATGGTCATTACAACGGGTCAAATTCTTATATTTGTATATACATTTACTTATATGATATTGGCCTAAAATTGCCGAAAATGTCCGGGTCGTGATCTGTAATTTGAAACGTTGGGAGACATTCTGTTTTCAGTTTTATCATTTAAGACATATACAGTTTTCAACAACCCCAAATACAAAACATGAGTGATATACGAAAACAATTTCATTTGTTAATTTGTTTAACGCTGCTTATCGCTAGTTGCGCGTCATTGTGATTAAGAAATAACACTTGAATGTTTACTTTCAATAATAAAACTAGAATTAAACGTGTGCGAAACGTATAAGTTACTTAGAATATGTAGAATTGTATACTTTGTGTGGAATCTAAATGGTATCGACTAGATATATAGAGTAAACAATTGTAACATAGCCTATAAAAACGAATATTTATGGCAACTATGCCTATAGACAACTGGAAAAAAACCAGCAGGCTCCAAAATTCGGATCTAAAGTGTAAAGACAAGTAGGGGATTGTTAGATCTTTTATAGAAATAACATTATGAGATTGTTATATATGTTTTTTAACTGAGAATTATTCCAACTGTCTTGTATTGGAACGTTCAATGGAACGATTGTTTTTATTTCTTTGAACTGGTTTTTACTGGAGCCAGACCGAGTGAAGTACCACAGCGTTGTACGAAACTACGGCCAAAGGCTGTTGGGTTAGTTGTGAGTTTTGTCCTCCAATACCAGCTTCAAGGCGCCGAAAGTGACTAACTCGGGGCTTAAGTTTAACCTACCAATTTAGCATTTGACTTAATGACAAACACGGTGATTATGTGATTTGTTATTGACCGTTGTGGCGCCCCACGGATGGGGTTCATCGCTCTTATCTGCCACTAAATCGAGAGTTAATCATCGGCCTGGCCAAATACTTGAACTCCAAGGCACAGAAAGCAATTGTAACCTTAGGCAAATTGGTGAATGGGCTCAAATTGCTGCTCCCACGTGGGACACTTTTAGAGGTATTTAAGAGTATTTAAGGAGAGTGTTAGATTTGTCAGTCTCTGATTGCCCACAACTGGCCTGTTATTGTTGACAAATAAGCTTCGTTTCTTTTCTAATTTAACCGTAAAGTTGAATACAGTATTTACGGCTAGTCTGGTGAAGATAACAAGCTGGGAGGTAGAAAGAGTTGGAGGCAGCAATCGTGCCCTGTTCAATCTTAAATGAAGTACTCGAATGGTTCCCGGACGAGTGGCATAATGATTGCTCCTTGTGAACGACCTGTCAATAGTTCGCCCCTCTTCTAGTCCCCAAACACGAACATTGAACCATCAACTGAATAACGGTTACCACTCTTTATAGAGAAAATTATAAGTTTGCAAATAGAGCTAGTTCGAAGTTTGATACACCTCTTCCATCTTGGTCGCAAATTATCGATAATTGCCGGGCTTGGGTGAATCAAATTTGTCTTTTATCGGATAGAATGTCTGCCACAGCGCAACTATTGCCGTTTTTCTAAATTGTTCCTCATAAATTCCGTTAGAAATAACGGATTAAAAAAGAGGAAGTCAATACAGAAACGAACTGTGTATCATTACGTAGGAATTATTTTACATCCGTGAAGAATTGCACAAATTCGAGAAGATTTTGCGTGTTTTTGCGATGGCTGGCTGGTAAAAGGAACTAAGGAGTTTTCCATCCTTTAGAATCGTGTGTCCTTGTGATGCGAATTATTTTAGTATAATCCAAATATCTTGAATATCT
>JAQQZZ010125242.1:0-28768 GCA_030265115.1 Mopalia vespertina
TCTGTTAAACATGTCTTGTACAGGTATTTGGGTTGTCGGACATCTGTCAAACATGTCTTGTTCAGGTATTTGGGTTGTCGGACATCTGTCAAACATGTCTTGTTCAGGTATTTGGGTTGACGGACATCTGTCAAACATGTCTTGTTCAGGTATTTGGGTTGACGGACATCTGTTAAACATGTCTTGTACAGGTATTTGGGTTGTCGGACATCTGTCAAACATGTCTTGTTCAGGTATTTGGGTTGACGGACATCTGTTAAACATGTCTTGTTCAGGTATTTGCGTTGTCGGACATCTGTCAAACATGTCTTGTTCAGGTATTTGCGTTGACGAACATCTGTCAAACATGTCTTGTTCAGGTATTTGGGTTGACGAACATCTGTCAAACATGTCTTGTTCAGGTATTTGCGTTGACGAACAGCTATAAAACATGCCCTGTCAATGTCATTGAATTCTTTATCATGTATCAAATACGAGTTGTAAATGTCTTTGACAAACATCAATGAAACACGTCTTCTTTAAATCCTGGAATGGACAAACAACATCTATTACATGTTTCTAGCTAATGCCATTGAATCGAACCCACGACCCGCAGAGTTAGGCACCGAATAGTGGCCGAGTTGCTCAGTGGTCTAGGTGGCCGGCATATCATTTTAATGTACACAAACATGTACGCCACATAACGTGGTTTCTGTCTCGTTGCTTCACCACCGATACGGACACCTTATCAGGGAAATAGTCTAAAATATTGTTGTCACGTTTCGCATAACGGATTTAATATTTCACGTCGCATTCCGAATAACTTCATAGTGTTCCAAACTAGCCGGATCTGAAGTTGTCATGGAAAGGAAAAATCAGCATGGGTTTACGAAATAAATCTTTGGTGCTAATGATAATTAAAAAAAACAACAATATTACTCAGTGTAGTTTGAAACCCGTAATATTGTTCTCGTGAATTGATGAAAGGATCACCGACGTGGGATACCACTCACTCGAGCAATGTTTAAAGAATTCAAACGACACTGTGGCATATCCTTTATGTATAATGTAAAACGGCAATCAATAATAAACCATAAAGTAGTTAAGAAACAGCAAACGTTAGGAAGGACTTGTATTCGTCCATCAGTTAGCTTTTCTATACCGTTACTATTTATTATCCAAATACACAGTATAAAGATGTTATTCTTGGTTCAGAGCGTATTGGCATCATAACCGGGCCGCCTGGTATAATCTAATAATCACTATTTGCCTAATACAATAATCTCATTCCAATTACATTACTGATTCCTGATAGACTTAAGTGATTGAGCAGACTAAGGCTTCATTAACTGAACAGCGAATTACCATACTGCGAGCAAACGAACTCCGCTACTTGTAGTTAGGTTTGTTATTTTATGTCGGCATTATTCAAAATCAAATTCGACTTTCTATTCTCTCATTTTAGTTGACATTATTGACTATATAAAAAACTCATTTGCTTTTATCTGATGTATAGATTTAAATATGATTAATAAATTAATGTTATGTCGCAATTGATTAAGAAAAATATACTCCATGATATTGTAGTGACGTCAGTCTTGTGGTTTGCATAACAGCATTATTATTTATTTGATAATTTTCGATGTATCTGGTGATCAACAATGACACTTTGTCATCCTAACAATGTCATTTTAAAATAGAAAACAACAACAGGCCATACCTGCGTCGAATCGTTGTCTCTAGGATATGACTAGTCTTCTTATTTAGTGTGTAATGCGTGAGCAGTTATACAGCTGATTTTACTGTCAAGGGACTACTTTTTTGTACAGAAAGAAGAAAGTTTGAATTCTCTGAGTGACGGGCGATAGAGTGCATTTTTGCTGTTGTTTACTGCTCTCTTCAAATGGTCGGATCGATTTTTTTTTCTGCTTTAGATTTTGGTCTGTTTTTAATTTGACATTGAGTGATACAATTGACATTACGATATGCTCGTCAGCCCACTTCGGGGGTAACATGATTACAATAACAACAACATTACTTTGGTATTCTTTGCAAGACAGGCACGAGGCTATTTATTAAGTCGTTTTTTACTTTAAATGGTTTCCTTGTTCTCTTTGATTTCATAATTATATTTTGTACTGCATACTAGGAAATGTATATATGTCATCCATCAGGATCAAGTTTGAAAACAAATTTTTCTTACAGAAGAAACTGACAACGTGTTATTAATAACATTATTGTCTTGATAGATTGATCATTATGACAACACACGAAGTAATACCAGCTTCAACATGAAATATGTTATGGAAAGAATAATATTATCTAAGTGCTCTGTCATTCTGTGTAACTTTGGAAGTAACTAGATTAAATTAATGTACCGATGAAGAAAACTAGGAATTGAAGTTGATTTATTTGACATAATACAGAACACTTGCAAAATAGTTTAGTTGCATACTGACACATTTTGGCTAAAACATACATGGCTCTTTAATAGTAGCCAAGTATAAAATATAAGTTTCTTGCTAACAATTGGAGAGCATTAGCCTAGTTGGAGATGGTCTAGAATGAGGGATTGATTAAGAGTGTTTATAACAGTGGTGGACTCAGAACATGTGACGGTTTATATTGACTTTCTGTCAGGCAAAAGTTGCTTAACTTCTCCTAATAATTTTGTCTGACAGTGACGTTCAGGGAGATATTATCACTTCTCTGTGTATTTATATGCTTTTTTAGTCAAACATCTACGAAAAGGCGAAAAAAACCCCCCCAGTTTTTCTCAGTCAGTATAAAATGACGTTTATCGCTAAACTTACCAATAGACAGAAACAACCTCCACGCCAGATAAGACAGTTATTCGTCCCAAACCACTTGACATTTTCTTAACAGTATTTTCAGATTTTGAACCGTTTTTTAGGATCTGAAAATAAGTGCTACTTCTCACCGCCATCACTATCTTGAACAAACATAACAACAAAGTTAGAAAACAACAGATCAACACGACGTGTATTAAACTCAGCTATCTATGTTTGTTCACGCTACTTTGATTAAAGTCCTCCTAGAAAATGATACAATTTTACTTCAATATATAACACTTTTCTGTTACGCATTTTCTGACGTCAATATCATTTTTATATAATAGTTGTCTAAGATCAAGTTTTCCCAACTAGCACAATCAGTTCACAGATTGATTTATGTAGGTTGCATTAAGAGCGAAGAATATACATCAAAGCAGAAACCATATCTACGACGAAGAACATATATCTAGGATATATTAATAATTTTAAGGTTATAACAAATATTAGTTACATTTCTAGAACTCAATGTAGCTTATCAAGTAAAATATAACTCTCGTTGTTTACATTAAAAAAACCCCAACAAATTAATGAGTTAAATTAAATCAGTAATGAGACAGAAACACAACCATTTTATTTGATCCATGCATGGTAGTGGCTGTTCTCTCGCACTCTATCGTAACGTCAATTCTGACGGTAGCTGGTCATGTTATGTTAATATTACACTTATAAGCGTGCATACAATGGAATTTTTATGAACAAAATTGGATGTCCACCATCGAAATATTATTTAAGGTGAATGCGTACTACTAACTCTTCACGGTTTGAGATATGATTCTGTGGTATAGCTTTGTTAAAAATATTCATTTGAGCCCAATATGTCACAAAGGTCAAATTTGCCGGCCATATTCAAAAGAGGCCTCGCACACTAATTTAAGGAAAATATTCACTTTTAATATTATACTGTACATTATATCACTATCTTTGAGCACCATACCACTAGCACTTGCCTATAATCGATCGAGGATATTTAGTGTCAGAAAATTGGAAATATTCTGGAAGCAAACTAAAATTGGAAAGTGAACAAAAATCTGGTCCACACTACCGAAAAAAAGCAATTGAGAGGGGAAGGGGGGGGGGGGGGGGGTGGCATAGATTAGAGGTGTACTTATTAAATGTCCCACCAATCCTAGAGGTCAGACACATTTGTTACCAAATCCCCTATCTTAATTACAGGATTAGTTGTCTGTATACTATTGGTCCATTGCCCATATCACTGAGCTTAGCCCGACGGCTTGGTGGCTCCAAAAGCTGTTCAGTTAATTATAGGGCCCAATAAACTTGATTATATGGCCCAATAAACTTGATTATACGGACCAATAAACTTGAATCTAGGGACCAATAAAGTGAGACTATCTAGAGCAATCTAGTCGTCAGTTTATTCTTAAATATGGCTTTATGTAGATTTGTAAAAATACTGTGCTTTATAAATGTTGCTTGTTAGACAGGATTTAACGACATACTTGGCATTATGTAACTCATCTGAGGTGACAGCCCAATGACGCCCTCGACGCTACTGACAAACAAAAGAGATGGCAGTCAGAACACGCTGTTTCATTCTGTATAAATATCATAAATAATTGTCCATATTGATAATGATCAATAAATGACTTATTTGATATCGATACATGCCAACGAATTATCAATACAAATAATTAGTTAATCGATTTCTATAATTCATTGACCGACATCGACAATTCATTAATTGAAATCGATAATACATGTATCGATATAGATATTGTATTTATCTATACCCTTAAATATCGCGGAATTATTGATATTGATAAATAGTACGTGTTCCCTTCTCCGCAGCCGAAAATAATGAATGAGTATATCTCAACATAAACTTGGTAATCGTTTCTTATCGCCACAGCTTTGGAACACATTTTTAAAAAGCTATTTTAGGAAATCATGCAATACTGGTTGGTCTTCGCAGAGGCACAAAGCAAACAGCGAACGACAACTCTGGATAGATTAGCGATTCTACCAGAAGAAATGTTACATCGTCAGACGAAGAAAAACCTTCCGCTGTCAAAGCAGAGAGTGCAGACGTCAAAGCGTATTGATGTTATTGAAACCACGGCTAAAATGTCAACTTTCAAACCGCCATTTCTACCAACACAACACCCACAAAAGCCCTTGCACGTCGAAATAAAAACAGGAAAATTTTGTTTATTTGTGAGAATTATTTGTACTAATAAATCATTTATAGATATCGATAAATCAATTATAGATATCGATTAATCATTGATAAATGTATTTAAAACAGATTAAATGTTATTTGGCCCTCCATATGAAACACAGTGATAGTACAGTTGGAGCATCCACATAATGCCATATATGTGATCCTTCCAAGGTTAAGAAAAGTTCGCAAAATAATGGATTTTCCGAAAAAATCGGAGGGACATTAAGCCGTAAGCCTGCATTAATCCTAATCCTGACAAAATGATTCATTCACAGCGTAAAACAAGGAGACTTGTCCAGGCAAACAAAAACTCAGCAATTGTCTTTATAAACATGTTTCGGTCACTGGTATCCTCCAAACAAGTCCCCTGATTTTTTTTATAATGTTAGGGGTATCTAATAAACTACAGCAGCACCAATACAATCCACACCTTCTTCATAATCACACTACCGTTTTGGTGACAGTCCTTAGCAATATAGTACTTTAACATTTCTATGTTTTAACCCATCACTTATGTCTCAAATGAACACAATCCTACTGCTCCATACTGAAAACAAAGCGTCGTTAAACACACGAATCTCTGTGAATATATCTCCAACGCTATTTGTACAATAATTTAAAATATTGATTCATTCTAATCGCGTATATAATTTCAATGGGCATCAATAGAAAAATGTAGTCTGCCTATGTGAGACAAGGTTCCTTAATAACATCGAGAATGTAAAGATACTATTTCCACAATTCTACTTCCACAGCCCCCTACGAAGAAAAGCCCATAATAAAGGAAAGCTTGTCATCTATCGAACAGGGAAGACAACAAATTTGAATTTGAATTTGTCACAGAGGAAATAGTTTCTTTTATACAATATGACTACTCCAAAACAGTTGCAATTGGAACAGATTAACGAGATGATTTGCTGTTTTCCTAGAAACCAATTTTTACATACCAACTAAAGAGCCTGTGGAGACTTATACCTTAAGAATTTGGTGATGTTCATGCGTATTGAAACGGTTCGAGAAGTGCATGCTTTTCGTTTTAATTTAATTTCTTACCTTACCAGGTAGAAGGACAACGGTTTTATTTAGATTTATTTCACTTGTGTTTAAAAATAAAACTGAATGAAATTTTTGGTTAAAGAATTTTTAATAAACGTGTTTCGGAAACTGGGGCCGGTTGCTCGAAGCACTATTAAATTTATGACGTCACACCATATTGAAGGTCTATATTTAACCCGGTATTAGCGATTTAATCTGGTGTTAGCGGCTAATCGTCTTTCGATCTGGTGTTAGCGCCTAATCGTCTTTCGAGCAAATGGCCCATGAATAAGATCAACTTCTTAAATATTTACAATCATTAAACACAGAGATTAGGATTATATTTTTGGAAGCGTTTCGACACATTGGTCAGAATATCTGCATGACCATTTTGATAATAAGGCTACTTTATCCGGATCAAAACTGAACCGTCCGTATAAATCCAAGTGAAGAATGGTATTGTGATAGACCCTTTCATTCACTGACCAAAACAGTTGGTCGAAATCGATTTTAGGCAGACTAAAAAATGCCACTTAATGGTATCCATATTAGTATGTGTGCATAAGTTTAGGTGGATTTGAGACATGTTAATGCTCATAAAGCAGGGCGCTATACAATTCTTAATTTAGTGAGATACACTGAGCCGAGACTGGGTGGAAGCTACACAGGATGTTACAATTATAAATTGTGTGACTTAATTATCTGATACCGCCCACAGTTCAATTCAGAAATACGAGTGCCAGTTTTACTACAGGGCTATTCAATTTTCATAGCATTGATAAAACACTCTTAAAGATAGCCATGATTATATATTTTTTCCTTTGAGAGATTCTTCTATTGAATATTCCATGAATTCGCCAGTAAATGGTTAAATTGAGCCCAATATAGCCATAAACCTAGGCTTATGGAATCCAAGAACAAACTTCAAAAGGCACACTGCCCCTTGAGTAATATTTCACATCGCTTGATCTCTGGCATAGCGCCAAATCGATGTTTATGCTGAATGGGTCTAACGGTACTTAGTTATAAAAAGAGGGTTGAGTCTGGATTAGTATACTCACTATTGTCTTAGCATGGTTCGAGGTGTGTAGTAAATTCTACTGGCCGTTGTAAAGGTAAAAATACAAAATGTGGCTTAGGTGTAAATTGCGAACAGGACCTAAAATATTTAGAAGGAAGAACGACCTAGCTATTTGTCTCACGGTTGGCAACCTGAACCGTTAGAGGTCTGTTGTGAGATTTATGGGGCTGGTAAAAAAAGCTTGCCCTTCAAATACAGAAACAAGTAGTTCACTAGCAATTCACTCTTTATGTAGGTGGTAATGGTGGTGTAAGAAAGGCCGGACAAAGCTCTAGTTTGATGTTGAGTGGACGTTATATTATAAAGTATCAACCTCATTAGGACAACTCAGACTGCTATATTAAACAACAGTAAAGTATAGAAACAACTAAGAAGAAAGATAATGGATTCTTTTTGACTCAACGTTTCGGTTCATTGATCAAACCATCATCAGGAGTAATTTTATGTAGAGAAAGATATGTATATGTGGAGGCAAGCAAATTTTTCTCTCTTCATTAATTCAAAATATATATAAAGATATATATACAAATAGCTAAAGAAAAAACTTTGGGCCATTATATCTTTTGAATAAACATGATGTCGTAAGTAATTTACATGAAGTGTCGAATAGCCGTCTTATAAATACATAATATCTGTGTATAAGTAAAACTCATCAGTGGTAGTCATAGTAGCCTATTTAAAAGAACAGTGCATACGTTTTATTTGTTAACATTTTGTTCCACTAAGATGTTACTGTTGGCTTTGTGGTCAACCGAAAGAGCTATTTTGCGGTTATTAATAATCAGTAACAACCGAACCAGTAACACAGTACACTTACGCGATATGGTCTCAGAGGGGAAATTGATCAGTGTCATCCAAACGACCGGCATAAAAAAGCAACATGCAATGTTATTTATGGGTATCGATTTTCATTCAAACAAAAATTGACTTAACCTTTTTTCCGGAAACTTTGACGGATAGAGACGAGGAGAACATCATTGTTGCATTGACAAGTTGATAAACTAGCTTTATAAAGACAAACGGAAAGGTTGGTCCGAAAGTACAGTGAAAACATCACGAACAACTTGTTATAGCCAGAGTGTAGATTGAGGTTAGGTGACCGGACAACTTTGTCATTGTAAATTGGAGTCCTGCACTTTGTGAAAAAAGTTATATCAAAATTACAGTTAGAGGTTATTTAATTTTAAGTTTGAAAATTTTGATTCAGTTATTTGAAAGTGTACAGCTGGATGGGTTGTGTACGATTTCTAGCGCTTCACTTTTTGCCGAAATTTAATTTTTCAGCTCTGATTTTTCCACCCGTGAAATTCGGCATGCGTATTAGGGCCATAATGATCTAGTAAAGGGTATCTCAAACTGTCTTTTGTTTTGCTTAGTTCTCTCTTTTTAACAATTGTTCTCAAATTAATTATGAAAATTGGACTTTGTGCATTAAAAGATGAATAATGAAAAAATAAGCCGAATTAAAAAAAGGTGAGATATCCGTTATTGGATAATTAGATGACTAATACGCATGCCAAACTTCACGGATGTAGCTGAAAGGGTTTTGAGAGAACAAAGTTGAAAAATGAAATTTCGACAAAAAGGAAGTGCTGGAAATCGCGCAAAACCCATCCAGCTGTACACTTGCAAAGAACTAAATCAAAATTTTCAAACTTAAAATTGAATAATTTCTAACTGGAATTTGTATATAATTTTTTCACAAATTTCATGACAAAAAAAAAAAAAGAATGTTCTTATAAACAAATGATTGAAAATTGAAAACTTTTGACCTCGAAGGGGTAGTCCATCCATACGGTCTAACTGGACCCCTAGGTTGATTTTGAGAACAATATTGTTCCAACCCCATTATGACAATGAAAATTGATTTTTCCGAACTTTATGAATGTGGATATCTAAAACCTTTAGATAGTCAGGGTAACAAATACGTAGATTTGTTAAATATCCAATAATAACTGCGAAACTTATTATCAATTGAATTAATTTCCCAGAAAAAAAATACAGTTCATTTTTTGGGGTTTACGTCTCAGAATGTACTTTAACTCAAATCTTATATCAAAAGCACTGTTGAATAATTAGTTATTCAAGTGTTAATCCACATTTACTTCATTCAACACTGGAACTACACCTGAACATGTGACAAACAGAAACACATTTGATGCGATACACCTAGTTATCTCCAACACCTAGTCAGTGGCTTTATCATATGCTCACTGGAAACTAAATTAAAAGGCTAAAATTTAACTATTTGTAATGAGAATTTTTTAATTCATTTAATCACTATCATAAAGATTGCAAGTTAATTTTAAATTAAAAGCATAAAAAGTGTCTGCTGTTTATTTCAGAAATACGAATCAGTTTTATAAAAAAAGATGTACAGTATTTATTTCCCCAGGGTTCATTACATGTTGCTTGATGCCACCGTGGACCATACAATATGCACAAAATCTTAAACCTTCATAAACTGTCAGTTGGCTATTTAACTCTGAAAATGTGGAACTCGGCACTTTTCTTTAGAATACGATTAAAATATATACAAACAGTAAGACCAATAAACTGTGATAAGGATGGCTTGTCCCCTGAGTTTGCTAGTTTTAAGGCTGTTCCATTAAGTACCACGAGCTACTGTAACACAGGGATTACGCGATACTCTATTTATTATTGAAAATGGCTTTTACGATTTGTTTTATATAAAAACGTTAATGTAAACCTTTGTAGAAGTACTTCACAAGATCTGACAATATGACTAAAAAAGTTAAAATAACATGTTATATAAATTCTTTGTCTACTCAATATAGTACCTATATTCGAAAATGCTTTGAAGGGGACATCCATTCTGATTGTGTTCGTCCAAATAGAAACATTGTTAAGGCCACACATCGTGTCATCCATCAATATCGACTTTTAATTCAGAACTCACTTAACTTTTTCTGTAAACTTTTTAAACAAGGAAAACATCATTGTTGCATTGACAGGCTTATTCGATATGTTTATGAAGATAGAGGAGGAAAGTGAAACCATCGATTATCCGAGTAAACTTGACATATCATCGATCAGCTGTATTGGCTAGATTGAAGATTATTGACAAGTGACCGCAACACTGTCATGATAAATTGGGGACTTACTCTCGGGGAAGGTAACAGTAGTTTTTTTCTCCATGACAAATCAGTTTACTTCAACTTGAAACAGAATGACACTAAATAGCAACAGTACAGTAACTATACACGATACCTTGGTTCACCGGGCATTAGAGGAACGTGTAGACCTGAGGCACACTCTCTGGACCCTACAATCTAGACAACACCGCCACCGATACACTACAGGATATAGAAAGTAAAAGTTGTAACGACGGAATGGAACAAACAATCTAATCAATGATTTATCCTAGTGGACATTCTGTGGCGGAGCGGTATAATATCTCGCTCATATATTCAGTATTTTCAACTTTTGTTTTCTTTTAGTTTTGTTGGTATGGAACTCTGGACTGGAAAGTTAATTTAAGCCACCTGTTTTCACTATTCTTGCAATTTCAATGTATTGTAAAGTTGGACGAACGCTGTAAATTTGTGACAGAATGGTACAAAGAAACCTCTTAGCAGTAAATCATGTATGGACTGATGTTCCTGGACAGGTTAGATAGTGCGTGATTAAGTGTTTGTCATATAAAATCATAGAAAAATGAAGTACCATAGATAAAAGAATACTACTCAACAAAATTAAATAAAATAGAATTCGTTATAGAACTTTGTGTCGATAAGGCATTCTATTGAATTTTTAAACACTATTGTCTTGATATTGCTATATTGATGTCAATATTGGTAGGTTAAACATATATGTGTATTTACCGATCAAATGACAAGTGTCGTGTCGGAAGGAGTCAGGGGAAAAGAGCTCGGAAGGAAATGTGTCAATTTAGATTTGGTTTAAATTTGATCAGCTCAGCCATTGTTTATCTGGATTCAATGTTTAAACAGCATTTATATACAATAGCCTTGCTCTAGACAAAACTAGTTCTTTAGTTGAGCGACAATGTTCATTCACAGAAACTACAACTCAATGCAAACGCCTATTCTAGTCAATAACACAACAGCCTAGTAGAGACAATCGTTTCGCGATGAACCCTTTAACATCGCAGAAAAAACTGCTAGTTGATATCAATTTTCATTTGAAAAATAAATCTGCTTTGTCTCTTCCTTTAATAAGAATGATAGATGTTTCACTTGTTCTTAGATAAAATAAACATAAGAAAACAAACAGAGAAAATGAACCGATTACTAGTATTTTCGATGTATTTCGTTTGTATTCCTCTTTAGCTCAAACGTTATGATGTGGAATGTCTTTGAATAAATAGCGTGTTTTAATGAACTCTCGTTTCTTTTTCAATGCGGGCACCATTTGGCATCTGACAGAAAGCTTTTTTGTCAAAACCCAATCATCCCACGACATAAAAAATCGGTAATCGAGGCATTCACTCAGCTGTAGTGTTATATTGTCTTTTATTGGTACGACGAAAAACCGTAAACTTTTTTTAAAAAACAATTTATATTACGTTTTGAATTACATGAGGAATTTAATTAACATTGTAAAGCATTCCGATGCACTAACAAGTACTAACAATCGACATAACTACCATTTCTTAGACTGATTTTCGTGAAGGAGGTGTGTCATACGTTCTTGATAGGTCTTATAACATCTGACACAGAAATGCTGTAGTTTTAAGGCGTAAAAGAACAAAAGGGTTTTGTTCTATCTAAACTTTCCAAGCTTCTCTCAGCAGCAGCGATAATGTCCTAGGGCAGAATTCGTCTTCAAGAAAAACGTAACTTAGATTATGTATAAAGCGTAAACAGCATAAAATAACTGTCACGATTAGTATTCTTATTGGCGCACATAGTACACCTGGAAAAAAAAAATAAATATGAGTAAATTTGTTCCTACGCTGTTTGTGTTGAAATAAGAAGGTTGAATTTGAAAAAATGTGCTAAATTTGGGTTTAAAAAAGCGAGGAAGTCTATAGTGTATAACTTTTTTCTGAGACACGGAATATGTGGCCAGAGGCAAGGGAAATCTGTTCATCACAAAAAGACGTTCTCTATAGTCTGTTCATAATGGTCCAATTTTTTTAAGTTGTAACTAAAGCTTTTATTTAATTAAATGGTTGCTTATCTGCATAATGGGGCTCTTTCAGACTAACCACTGAACTAATAAAACCAGAATAAATTCAAAAGAAGTGGGTTGTTTTGTCACGCAACCTTTTATTCACTAGTCAAAGTACTTGGTTGATATCGATTTTAGATAGGCTACATAAATACTCATACTGATAAGAATGAACTCGATTAGATTGGGTATGGAAATACCGATGTCCATAGAGAATTATAAACCGAGTTGTAAAATGGCCCAATACAGGTTGATGGCACAAAACTATTGTGGGATTTGAGGATAGCCATACATACCTATGGCTATAAAAACAACATTTACGGTATACGGCTCCGGTTCGGGGATGTAAAAGGGGTAAAAGCGACACCTAAAAATCTATAATAGGCACTGCGGCGTGTTGGCGTCCGAAGTCGGTGTTCAATGGCTAGCCGGACCAATCATTCTCCTTACGCCTTGTCTCTGTATTGCGTCTTGTGATTGCCCTGTCTCATCCTGTTTTGTTGTCAATGACGTTGGTTGGATGGTTTACTTCACCCATCATGTGAGTGAAACAACCTTACGTACAGTTGATGTTAATGAAATTGTCTCAGATATATTCATAGAAGGATAAACTAATCGTCAAATTAATGAACTTGTTTGAAAAATACACATCTTGCTTTCTTTCAAGAAATATGTCTGGTATCTCCAACTGGTTGAGAATTATTGATATCCCCATTCTCTTTAAGAATGTAGATATAGAATCCATGGTACAAAATGTATCATCGATAATGGTGAATTATCCTGTACGTCTAATCTAGTTCAGATTAATTTAAACATATAATTTCAGTGCTGTAAGAAGACTAATGATCAGCATATTTTGTCCCTCATGGTATCTTATCTTACCAATTAGCCCGGTTGTGTTAGATGTTTGAAGCTGCTGCACACCTGAAATTCAATAATTGAACATTATCTTAATCATAATTATTAATGGTAGCTGCTAATACTGATACACTTACATAGGTGCTCCAAAACTGCTATACGACAAATAGACATTGTCAAACTTAATGTATTGATTAAAATATGATAACAATTCTTTGTCGTTTTAATAGCGAACTCTTTTAACTTGTCAATATATGGTCCAAAGTCTTGATAAAATGTTAACTTGTATACAAGAAATCTATGGTATTTCAATTTCGCCTATAGAAATAGCCAAATGTCATAGATTAAGAAGCACTAACCGTTAAATGCCGATTAATGATACGAGTGAAGTCAAGTGATAAACGGTTGAACAATAAGCCATTGAGATGGATGCGGAGGAACTGGTAACTTCATATTACAGAGGCCGACTATTAGATACTGGTGTAGTTAATGTTTTATATTTATCCAAACGGTGCACTACTGACGTATTGATAGTTCAATCTTAACTTATATTACAAATTCCATGAGTTTGTTGACATATTGTAGTCAAATAAATAGTTTGAAACACGAGAGATATATATGACTTTCGTGTAAACAGAAGTTAAACGTAGTGTGGCGTAGCACTGCTGATATATTTTTGACGAATGCTTTTGTTTCGTAATATCACCAACAGATAAAACTACACTGTGATAAAATCCAACACCGATGTAAAGGGTAAAAGTATGCCAACATAAAACATAAGGGATAAAAAAAACACTAAGCATATCTTTAATTCAACATCAAAGATTTGTATTAGCGCAAGCTGTGAAGACGTGATATATGTGGTATATGTGGTATAAGGATCGGGATAAATGCGCCTACATCTTTGTGAAAGTTATATCATCATCGGATGATCGTTTGCAAAAATAGCAAGAATGACTAATAATCAACCTGCAGGCGTGTAAAAGGCACGTACAGAAATCGTGGTTAATTGGCTTCTGGGCTGGACACTTCACTGCAGCAAAAACATTGAAGGACAACTCGGAGTGGTATTTATGTAACACTGAGAAGATTTTCTTTCTTTATAGATACCGTACGCCTTCTGAGTGATGACACCGACTCGGCAACCTTCGTGACTTGACTGACAAGTAGTAGAATCCGACGAGGATTATACATACGTACGATCTGATCTCAAGCGCGAAAGGTACTTAGGATATTTTATCAACACGACGGTCAACATAATCACAGGCTATGGTATCTATTGATATCGATTTGTCTTCGGACAAAAATTAACTTTAACTTGTTCCAGAAACTTTGTTGGACAGTGACGAGGTGCACATCATTGTTACATTGACAAGTCCATTAGCTGGCTTTGGACAGACTGAAGGGAAAGGAAAGCATCGTTGGTCTGGGAATATAATTGACGTATCGTGAACAACTTGTTATTACCAGACTGAAGGTTGTCGGAAAATACTGTCATTTTAAACTCTTCACTGGAACAAAACAGTTTGCCTGATGTTCCAACAACATTTGCGTTGTTAATTATCTGAATTGAATTAGAAGGATACCATAACATCATTTGTTTATTCACGTTACTGGTGTTTAATGTCAGACCATATTTCACCAATATGGCTTCAGTGCTTAATCACACGGCGATGTAGGCAACCAACACAAATTATACAAAGGATGATTGGCTCTGATCGACTGTTTGCTTGGTAAGGCGAATGCTTTTCTGTGGTAAGGAACTAATAAATATTGCAAAGAGAAGATAAAAAGTATAAAGACGATTTATAACACAACGATAATAATCTATAACTAACCGAACAAAATGATCTTATATACAGTATCCAGCAGTAAACATTTCTGTTTGATATTTGTAATCTCGTGTGGCCTTCATTTCTCATGGTAATGGATTGTATATCAGAACCTATATTAACACAAATATGTTACGCTAGTTGATTGAACGCAATGTGTACGGTTATCTCACCAGCAACGGTTAGGGCTATATAACTTATATGATGGCTGTGGAACACTGACCGGTATATGGTGGAAGACCTAGAGCTCACCAAGTTAAAGGTGCACAAAGCCTCCCGATGTATGGGTAAACTTTTGGCCTTGACCCTGTACTCAACATTAAAGACAGTTGATTAGGCCAATGAGCCAGGACGCGCCGGACCATTTAAGACATTCACTGAGTCTATACTGGGGAGAAATGGTGCGTATAAATGAAAGAGGGAAAGAAGACTTTGTCACGGACCCTTTTAGACCCGAGGCTAAGCAGTCAGTTGATATCGATTTATTCTGCCTGAAAAATTAATCTGCCGTGTCTAGGAACCGTTATTTGACGAGGACGACACGAAAGAGCCTGTGGAAGTTAGGTTGTGTTGTAGATTTTGAAACGAGTGAAGGTCGATACAAGAGCAGAGCTGATTGTTATCCAAACTTTTCCAAGACGGATGGTCTGCTTGAGTAAATTTTATTGAAAAGTCACGACCACATGTTAAAATTTCGAACGTCTGTACAGGTTGATAGTTTTATTTTACAGTCGAAACCGATAGGATCTCTACGATACTTAAGTTTCTCGGATTTGGCTTTTCCCAAATAGTTACGGCTTGATATTCTATTCCTTGAATTATATCACAGTTTTGCGAGTATCACCAAGCCGTTATACTGGCGAGTACTGTTTAAAGATAAAATACAGTTGATACACCATCTCCAAACTGTATGTCATTTAACAATGTTAAAATTACAAGATTTTCTGGATGTTTCTGCTTTGTGCTCATCTTCGGGACTATCTAGATATAAACCACTTAGAGGTAAGTTGTTTTCAATAAACTTTTTCATTGTGTATTATTGGAGAGATGGGAAGAATAATCGGATTGAAATGTAAACAACAGTTCAAATACTGTGACTGCTTTGTACCGAAGTCTTATGAAAATATTTTTCTTTTAGTTGATTATCGGTGGTTTCGAACCGTTTGATTCTGAAAAGCCTAGCACCGAAACAGTTAATTGGAAGTTGGGAAAAGAGAATTGTGCTGAGAAATGGACATGGTTCTCTGAAAAAGTTTGGTTTTAATCTGACCAATGGCATTCATCTTAACTAACACTAAATGTTTAGCTGATATTGTTTATAAATAACAATTATCTCGGCATAGTGGCGTAATTAAATTAACATGCAAAACAATATATTTGTGGTATAAAAAAACCAACCCCTTCGCTGTCGCAATATAATAACGAAATTGGTCATTGGACTCGTGGTGAACCTTTCATTTATTAGCAGCCTATAGGTGGTGTTCAGTTATCTTTGTGTAATGTTATCTTATCTACTCAAGACCTCAATAAGGTAATTGACTCTGGTAGCGTGACTTGTACTGCGAGGGAAGATTTTCATATCAATAGTTTAAAGACTTTAAACACTGAACAACATATGAACAAATATATAAGATAATTGCGCTTTTTAATAACACAATTACGCAATTTCGTTATTTTACGTGAAATCCAAGAAATCATTGTGTTTTTCTTTACAACATACGAATATGAAGTCGGTTTAATCCATCTAAAGGAACAGTTTTATTAAATAAAATATTTATAGCACACAATATTCTCGACAACTTAACCCGGGAAAATTCTACATACATCAAGAATACAAGTACAGTCAATAACATACTAAGTTTTTCGTGTGGCTGAGGAAATGTACAATGTTACTGTTGAATTAATATCTTGATAACAGATGTGTTGCACGATAGAAAAAACGAATTAGTCAAATTAGAAAAAAAGGCAGGTACTTACAAATCTGATATAAGATCAAGATTTCAATGATGTATTTAGTATGAATTCACATTTTCGCGAGATTGCACATTAATGCAAGAGGTTTTAGGCCTATTTGTAAAAAATATATGATTGTGTCAATGCTTTAAAACCCCAAATATTAAACATGCTATCTTGTCAAGTGACTTATTGTTTCCTCTTCGTGGGTTTCTTATATGTTGTAAATTATGTATGAATGATGCGTCAACTAGACAATTTATCAATATTCTGTTTCCTGCTGTGTGCAGTGGTGTGAATAATTGAAGACCAACTTTAATTTAGTCAGGGCCCGCGGCCGTGGCTTAGTGGTTAGCATGTGCGGGACACAGGATCGAGTCCACCTGCCGATCATAAGGCATATGAGCGAGTCACACGATGTCGCTCCGGCAATCGCTGGGGGGATTTTTGGAAGGTTTCCTGACGGTAATAGGCAATCCGTCATCATATAAGGGAAATACCCTTGAGTACGACGTAACACCCAAATTAATCAAACAAATCAAGTCAGAGGCAGAATTCACATCTTCAACGAAAAAACGTCTATGATAGAACTATTGCATTGTGCGCACAAACATTCTACAAGGCAGTCGAATGAAAATAACGACAAAATCCATGACACTAAAAATTCCCGACAGTATATCAGTTTTACTGATTAGAATTGAATCGGCACACAGCAGGAAAAAAACATTGCGAACCGCCTCCGCGCAGTTTGCACTCCACGTCACCCCATCTTCTATACCGTGAGGAATGAAACCAGTGCTCAATTCTCTGTTTAGATATTGCCATTTACATGTACGGTAGCAGAGTAATAGATATCACGATTAATCATTCATAACTTCAGGGATAACTGGCTAGTATTTGTAGGATCCTTAATGTGCACATACTGAATGCACTAAAACAGTCAAAGACTTCTAATAAGACAGATTGTTCGGTTAATATCATCGACTGGTCGGCTTAATCTTCCGATAATCTCAGAAACTCAATCGGTTGTGAAAAGAAAAAACTTCAGCGAACTCATTGTTGGTAAAAAGTTGCAGACAACACGTAAGTCATTTGTCCCAAGACAGCTTACATTATACTCCACCATTCTCGTTCCGTGTTGGTGAATTTATGTCATGATAATCGAATTCAAATGAGATAACCTTCATGTTGCCAGAGTGTAAATCATCTGTAGACGAGAGACTATGTATGATAACAGAAAAATAGATTATATAGCCTGTTGATGTAGTTGAAACGTTCGAGTCTTCTAATGTTATTCTTTTCATACTGAAGTGACGATTGTTACTATGATCATATCATGAGTGGAATGCAACATCGATTGGTTTACCATTTGTCAAATAAAGACCTGTTATTGCACCACAACCACAATCATACCCGCCTCAGTACACAGCTTTGGGGGATATTACAACATCATTACATCGTTATCTACTAGCAACCAGTTTGAGTGCTGGAAAAAAAACCCACTACAGTTCTTAAACCTGCTCTGTTTCTGTATTTCTGTCTGTACACCTCTTGGGTCTACATGTTAAATCCCATATGATCTGCTTTCTGTATTCCACGAGTTCTGTTTATTACCAGACATGTTCAGTTTTGTGTTCTGCCTTACTGTTTTCCATACATCCTGCTTCCCGTATTACATAGGTTATGTTGTCTGTATGCCAGAAAGGTTCTGTTTTATGTATCCCACAAATGTTTTGTTTTATATATTTCAGAAATTTTCTGTTTTCTATATACCAGACAGGTTTCTGTTTTCTGTATCTCAGTAAGGTTCCGTGTTATGAATCCCAGAAATCTTTTGTTTTCTGTATCGCAGAAAGTTTCTGTTTTCTGTATACCAGACAGATTCTGTTTTCTGTATCTCAGTAAGGTTCTGTGTGATGAATCCCAGAAATGTTTTGTTTTTTGTATCTCAGAAAGTTTCTGTTTTCTGTATACCAGACAGGTTCTGTTTTCTGTATCTCACAAACGTTCTGTTTACTGTATCTCCGAAGGCTTCTGTTTTCGGTATACCGGACAGGTTCTGTTTTCTGTATCTCAGTAAGGTTATGTTTTCTGTTTCTTAGAAAGGTGTTGTTTATTTGTATCCCAGAGCAGTTTGTTTTCTGTATACGATAGGTTGCTCTTTTTGTAGCACATACAAATTTCACTTTATCAGAAAGGAACACACGCAAAAAATAATTAAACTTTATAAATGACGGCGTTCCAGAATATCTGGTTCGAATGTTATAGATTAAAGTGTAAAGAGTGGCATGCATTTCCAACTAAATAATTCGATTGGTGTCCAAAGATCTTGGACTACTCAATCAATTGGGGTTTTTTTTTAACAATTTTATGTTTATTGTGTAAGGGATCAAATTTGGGCTTTTCTCACCTTTCTGAAATCTTCTTACCATAAGCTTGATAATGCAAAATACAAAGTACATAATGTAGAAATTTTTGGAATGATAACAAACATTTTGTTTGACACCATTTAATATGGAATGCCACATAGTAGGTTGATATCGATTACGGTCTCACTGAACAATTAGCACAGGGTTCCTAGCAAACTTCATCTGAAGAGGACGACCAAACAGTGCCTGGCAAGGGTAAGATAGTGACAAGATTTTAGAAATACTAGCGCCTGAGTTGATGAGACGGAATGAATGGCGTTCGGAGAAGAGGTCGTTCAGTATTTAGATTTGAAAAGCAATCGAACAATGCATTGGAAATATTTTTATAGATTAATTAGTTCATATAAAGCTAGCATTTGGATGGAAGACGTCAAACAGATGAAAAACTAAAGGAGTGTTGATTCCTTCTAAATTGTTTGACACGTCAGTGCTTGGATATGAAATAATTACAAATAATGAAGCAATTTGATTATCGAACTCGTACAGCTGATGAATATTTGAAACTTCCTGTTAGTAAATACAAAATATATTTGATTTTTATGTTACTAATTAAATCCTGATCTGCTGCGGTGCATTTTAGTGTGGATTATAGAAGAGTTTCACCAGTGTTCGAGCATTCTGTTTCCCTAGCAATGCTTAGATTACAAGCTGTATGTAGTGTGTCGACTTGCTGTTCTTCAGGATTATCCAGATATAAGAAAATCAGGGGTGAGTAGGTTTAAAATGTCGTCTTATAAGTTTACTCATAAACACAAATACTAAATACAGCCACATCATTTATGTTCACTATGTAAGTATTGCTATTTGATGAGGGGTTTCAGCCTGGGCCAGAGGTCATAGTGTTGTTTTTAAGACATCGTCATTTTGACACCGAGCCAAAACCCAAGCCCCCGCAGGAGTCGAGGGTTTTGACGAGGTGTCAAAATGACGACATCGGTCATAGGGTTGTTTTTAAGACCGTAAACACCATTGTAAGAGTTTAAACACCATTGTAAACCGCTGCGTCAAAAGTGGCTCTTCCTAAATACCCCCTCGCATGCAGTGAACTACAATCAACCAATCAGAACCGAGTCCACTTGACCTTTGACTCCTTCACACCTGTCTTGCGCCATTTTGAATGAGCCGTTGGCGAGGCTTGTTGTTAATCGTGAAGAACGGATCGAGAGATAATATAGTTATTATTTAAGATGCTCATCAGTTCTGGGTAACGCAGGAATTACCAGCCGTAATCTTAGACAATCTTTAACCGATAGTTTTGAGGCAAAAACTTTCGCCGCCAAGCATAATCAAGAACAAAACGCCAGGGCCAGTCAGACAAAGGAACAACGTGTTTTTTCTGACTTCTGCATAAAATCTTCTCATAAGGTAATTCAGCTGATCTTACGGAGCCGTAAAAGGGACATGGGAAAAAGATATTTTTTTCTACAATTAACTCGTTATAACGAGATAGTAAGTCGTTATAACGACTTATTATCTCGTTATAACGATTTACTATCTCGTTATAACGACTTACTTTCTCGCTATAACGACTTACTATCTCGTTATAACGACTTAATCCACCAATCAAAATGCATTAGTTTTCCGCCATTGTGTTGCTCAAATTTTGTCTTAATATGTATTGATTGATTGATTGATTGATTATTTGATGTTTTACGCCGTGCTTTAGGGTATTTCACTTATATGACGGCGGTGTATTTCAACAACAATTGACACTAGCACAACCAAAATGTGAAGCGTTTTCATAATGCTGGAAAGCTAATTTTCCTCCAGTGCTAAGTAAAGACAGCATTGCTACTCTTCAAACAAACTGCCCTTAGCCAGAGGGCGTCAGGGGATTGAACCCAGGACCTGACAGGACCTCTCTTCACTGACGAAGGCTAGCCATAAAATATAACTACTTGTCTCCTCCCCACTCCAAATTTGATCCTTAAAATGGTGGGAAATTGGTGCATTTTGATTGGTAGATTAAGTCGTTATAACGAGATACTTAGTCGTTATTACAAGATACTAAGTCGTTATAACGACTAACTATCTCGTTATAACGACTTAATTATGTCCAAATATTTTTTTCCATGTCCCTTTTACGGCTCCGTATGATCTTGTGCCAAGCTTTTAAAGACTGTTTTTTTAAATTGCAGCAGAAAGCCAATCTGCGATTTTAATTTAGTTCAAATTATTGTGTGTTTAAACTCTGTTTGTTAAACATTTTGATGAATTATTTAGTGACCGTTGGAATTTGTAAACTTAAAGAAAAATAATAAAAAAAATTCTTGACGTAATATATGTTTGATGGTATGCTTATTTTTTGTTTATGGTATACTAAAGGTTAAAAGTAGCAAATTTGACTAAAAATAATCTGAAAAGCTGATTTATGCCTACCTTCAAATATACGCACAGAACAAGATGTTTGAGTTTTAGTGGTTTTGTCATGCCTTTGGTTTTTGCCAGTTCAACTAATTCAGTTTCTCTAATTTTCAAAAATTTCGGTTTGGTCCGTTTCATCGTCAAAGTCTGAATTTGATATATCTTGTATATTCTCCAGTTCAACTGGTTGAGGCCGAAGAAAACATTCGCCTAGCTTGGTTTGTAACAATATTTAGGACATCGTACATCCAAAAGCTATTGGTTGGCTGGTGTCGTTTACGTGTGATGCACAGCTGTCCATCGCCATTAAAAAACATTTTCGGCTAAGGTAAATTTCGGAGGAGCGTCGAATGCCGACATGTTGTACCAACACACAGACGATAAATTATTTTATCTATTTTATGAAAGTGGACAACTCTAAACTATGGTTTTTATCTAAGCTTTTAACATTTGTGAAATGCTAATGAAAAAATGAAGTTATTATCTATGGACTTATATCTTATAGCATCAACATAAACCTTGGCAGCCAGAACGTATATTTAACGGTAATAGTGTGTGATATTGGCGGTCTTGCTGAACAAAAATTTTATCCGAAATTTTGAGTACAAATAGATAAATTTGTCAGAGTAGTGATTGACATGGTGTTCGAGATTAATGCGATTATTACAGCAGGCAAAGGTCCTCATTTTGTTTCATTTGGCTACTCTAATCTGACAGTGTACTCAATAGATATATTGACAGGCTTACCCAGATGATGTTCGATATAATATAGACTGAATTGACAGCCAATCTTTAAATGCCTTTTATTTTAGTAGATCCCAAATAGAAACTTGATTATTGTTTTAATCCTGTTCTTTGCAGATATTTTAAATTGGTTGTATTATAAAGAGGACAATGTGTGTATCGAAATAGTGGTTGGTGTTTTAAAAGTTCGACCTAGATTTTTTGAAATGTTTCATGAAAATAATATTTTTTTTTATTTTGTATACGATTTTCTATAATTGGACAGATAAAATTTCGAAAGAGAAAACTATATACCTCCTTTCTGTTTCACGGCTTTTCTATTAGTTAATTAATTTAATGTTGTTATTGTCTATAACATGCTGATAAATAAATGACCAAATTGCGCTCTGATTATTTTATTTCTGCCGGTATGAATTGAATTCGCAATAAATGTTAACGTTATCATTGGATCTTCGCCAAAGTTTCCACGGTTTCCCAAACTATATACATATGTAGTGCTCCGACCTGTGTTCCGCGGAATAATGGGCTTTGAAATAATATTTTTCGCTGGACCCAGGGGTCCTGCAAGATCTGAATTTACCTTTGACAACGCTAGTTAGTAGCCCAGAGTATGACTTGATTCGCTGAAGCATGGACTAACCAGTACCGGTTGGCACAGGACGACTGCATTGCTTCTCTTCAAACGATGCCCTTAGCTAGATGGCTCTATGTAACGCTTAACAGACATAGGCACCATCTTTTCTGAGGAGCATATTACTTCATTGTATTTGCTGTGCAGTTTATCAATACGTTCATCTACATCAGCCAAATCCTTTTCTAAACTATTATGGTTACAATTCTCATTATCACTTTTTGAAACTTAAATTATCTTTTCTTGTTCAATTAACATCGATGGACATTATTTTTAACCAACGACCATAGCCTTGCGGAGGAAAGCATGAGCCACAATACATCTCACATCTTGTTTGGATGATAGTCTTTGTCAAGGAAACATTTTGAAATTCTAATTATACTTCTGAGTTCGAACACTTCGACGAACAGTTAATCTCTCACCATGTGTTATACTTATTGTTGGGTAGTAAGTCCTCTATCTAGTCTATAAATATTGTTAGATTCTTTATGTCTTAAAGCCGGTTCGAGCGCTTCGACGGACAGTTAATCTCTCACCATGTTTTAGAAATATTGTTAAGCAGTAAGGATCCTATCTTGTCTAAAACTATTGTATAATTCGTAATGTCTTTGCCCAGTTCGTAAAATCTTGATCGACAGTTTATCTCTAGACTTGTGGGTATACCCTCTACCCCGTAATAGGAATTGCCTTAATGCAGAATTTATGAATCCAATGGAATTAAAAAATCCAGACACTATATTATTATTCGTCTTGCATTTGGTTTTTAAAGGCTGCACTCTTGGTATTTTAGGCGCATGGTTATTATTGTCCATGAGAATCACACCCCTGAGGCTAGGTAGTATAGTAACACAGCAGTGTAACGTCAGAAAAATGTTAAAGCATGAAATATATAGCAAGACCTCAAATAAATTAAAGTCGGTCAGCGAAATGTGTTTCAAAAACTTACTATTACATAAGTAATATTTTTGAGTAGAGCACGTATATCTTGGTCATACCAAATACGCCAAAACGCAATTACTATGGAAACCATCGGGTTGAAATCTTTTACATAGGGGTTTGAAAGAATGATTAGAGTTCAAATGTCGTTTCATGTCCATTTCATTAGATGAGAATTATCGAAATCAAAGGGACAGTCTATATATTGCCAGTGGGTAAAAAAATATGTTTGGACACACATCGTGACTTCTATTTATAACGCAGACGCCCGATTGTATAGACAACAGAGCTCACTCGTGATATAACCTGATTTAGAATAAACATATTAAGACTTTTTATAAGACTTCAATTAATAGCTGGCGAGATTTCTCATTTACAGACCACGATGTTCAAACAATGAAACATGCTGATAAAAATAACATTCTTTGTGAATAAACGGATGGTTTTGTCAGTTTGTTCGCTGTTTAACACCTGGTTGAACTGGGTAGTACTTTCATAGTGCCGCTGTACTGCAACAAGAGCCACATTAAATAGAGGCAATACATGTGTAGTGTATCGTGCTGTTAGAGAACCTCTGGTGCTTAGTAAAGACAATATGACCGAGATCCAGCATATTTCCCTTAACTAAGAAGGTATTGACGCATTGTAAAGGTGCATTTAGCAGTCTTTTGCGGAAGAAACGTTGCTAAATTTGATGGTGACGCAAATTTTTATAAAACATTTAGTCACATTAAGTGGTAATGAAGACATTTCTTCAGATACACACCTTTTTTCTGTATTCCATAAGTTAGACATCCACTTCTTTTATTAGATATATGCAATTTAAACGTATCTGTCTTAATACGTAGAATCAAGCTCTTGTCCATTTATACCATGCTGTGTTTCACTCTGGAAGACTATGCTTTCAAGAAAGATTGTCTGCACTGATTACACACACGTTTGATGTAATTAGGTTTTGATAGATCTTAAGGAGTGATGTTGTGCTAGACTTTCGTGTGCAAGCTTTTACGACTCGCATAAAACTATGGTTACGAGAAACGATAAGGAAACTGAACAAATGAATTATTTCATGTCATTTTCCGAACCAATTATACTGGATGCATGTTTGAAGGTAAAACCGAACTGCTTCAGTTTTTTGCATTTCATCTGTTTAAACTGTGATCAGAAATTTCCCAATTATATTAAGAAGAGCTTTCCACACCAGCTATAAGAGACAAAATAGTGTATTGATTAGTCCATAACTCTGTCTTGAAAGTGATCCCAATGGTATAAATATAAGGTTAAAACACAATAACAATGTGGCTTAACATGAAGATTATGTTGAGAGTTTTAAAATTAATACAAGTCATTATATTTACGGCACGCCTTACAAGTGTAGGATAGAAGGGCTGTTTTGTAGACGAATTCCCCCTGATTTATGATATCAAACGTTTTCACTTTCTCTGGATTATATTAAAAAGAAGGTCAGCAAACCGATCGATATTTGAAAGAGACGCAATTTCCAAGCAAATCTGTTTACACAGAAGGCTTTGACCAAAGAATTTTGATGGTGATTCTTCACCTGACACGAAAAACGGCTTACAATTCCTTTTACGACTGTCGTAAACCAGGATCGATACCTTCTGAAGGGTTGTAATGGTGTTAATTTAAGGTTACATGACAGTAGGAACACCTACTTAGGGAATCTTAGTCTATTCCTAATCAACTCTGGATCTTCCCCAGTAAATGTTTGGGTCAAATCCTGCTCGAGTCAGTCAAAATTAATTACCCTCCCTCTCCATTATTACTTTATCTATAGATTTAATGCTCGAATCCCGCTTGAGTCAGACTGAATGTATTACCACTACTAACATTAAGCTTCAAGACAATTGCTGGGACCGGTATCCGTTAACTTTTATTGGTTCGACCTGGATGAGAGAATTCCGTCGGTATTTCAATATGAATTCCGTTGATAAAAGCCGGGTAAAATCAGTCACAGGAATGTTACTCTACAGGTGGTGTATAAAATATTGTTGAAATGTAACTAACAAGGTATTCGGCATGGGTTATGAGTACATCAGTCTACAAATTAGTATTTCATAGATACAGAGATTAACCAATGAATATGTATGTAAAGAGAATGAGCGTTACAACCTGTCTGATACTGAGGGAAGTAGGTCCTTTAGATTTTTGTTTCTCTTGTATGCTATAATGGATCTTTGTGCCTCCACCGGGATTCGATCAAAATAAATATATATATATAGATATATGTGTGTTATTATACATTGTCAGACATGCAACTAGTTTCCGATCGAAATATAAATCCCATTACTATATGTCTAGAATGTCCCATTAAATGCATGATAACTCATCAGCTCAAATCTATCTGGTGCCAACAGGGTAAGCAGTGATATCGGACTCGATGTCTGGTGCAGTGTTATAGACCTGTATAGAGCCGATCTAATTGTATCCAATCACAGCGATCCCCGATGCCGTTCTCTTTTCTTTTTACAATGTTTTACGACTGTCGTAAACCGGAATCGATATCTTCTGAGGTGTTTTGATTGTGTTAATGTATGGTTACATGCCAGTAGAAACACCTTCGACTAATTCCACATGAACTCTATGAATAACAACATTGATGCCATAGCGCCTGGTTCGTTATCAGTAAATGCCTGGATCGAATCCTGGACTTGACTACAATATTTCATTTTCTAATAACTAAAATCTTTCTGGTGACAACAGGGTAAGCACTGATATCGGACTCGGCGTCTTATACAGTTTTATTGACCTGTAGAGCAATCAAATTGTAGCCAATCACCGCGATCAGCGAATGCCATTCCCGTTTCTAGTTTGAGTTCAAAGGCGTCAAGATGTCATCTACTTAGTTCTAGCAGGACTGGACGACTCCTGTACGTCTACATAACTCAGTTTAATTTAATGTTGATGATAATTGAATGAATGTCATAAAATAAATAAGATAATGTTTTTAGTTCGGCTAATATTGCGTTACACAGGCCCCTACATTTTGACCTCATCCTCCAGCTTTGGTATTGAGGGCTTCTATGGATCTTGATAAAGCTTGATAAAGACGCCACCAAAAGACTTTAGCTTGTTTTATATTGACTTAAATTGTGTTTTGTATTTTATTGTATTTTATTCACCACATATAACATTCAAATCATCATAAGTGTAGGATAACACTGGCGGAAGTCAAGTCCTGATGGACTTGAGCTATCCCAGATTGTTGGGCAAAGCATACTATCAGAAGATGATAGGCGAACAAAATAAGACTTTAGCATATAGAAATATTCTTTCAAATTAGCTCGGCAGAAACTTATTCTTTTAAATTTGAAAAAAAAGATAAAAAACCCCACAAAACAAAGAGGAAACAGATGCAGACATTCCTAGATAAAGAAGATATTCACAATTGGATGGAAATATGGTCTTTATTTGGATTACATAGAGAGAACCAGTCGGTGGTTTTGATTTAAAATAATGGAATGAAATTCAGCCTCTTTCTTTTGCCTTTGTTAAGTTCTTCTTTGTAATTTAATTATTAACGTATAGAGCGCCCAAATACCGTAACGATAACTATTCTATCTTGCAATCTCAAGCTGAAGTCTGAAGACTTAAATCAAACTGATGAAGACATTGTATCAAATATACTTATAGTGTCTCACTTTGTTGAATATGAAATAAGTCTGGATCTAGCCAGACATGTCATCGTCTGTATCGAAAGTAGCTTATCAGCGTGACATTAAGATGCTAGGATTGATATAAACTGCGCGGAGTTTGGTAGGGATGACAATGTGATTATATTTGCAATGATGTATGGATGACATAACAGCACTGTAACTGAGTTGTGGAGAAGTATTCATCCACAGGAAACCTCGCTTGGGTCATAAAGCTGACCGTACATAGGATGCTAACATCTGACTGTTAATTGCCGATTATCTCCATGCATATCCTGATTTATCAATTGCAATTCAGAACATGTAGTCGGCATCAGTTGTAATTAAAGATATAAACAATATATATGTATAATAATTACCTTTACTTCCTTAAACATATGTCGAAATAAAAGATAGGAGCGCTACCTATATCTGTGTATAACAACGATTTTCCAATAATTCAGATTTCCTAATTAATTAGAGTTTTATAGGTAGGTGATCAAAAACTTAAGGGATGAGGGGAGGGAGAGAGGGTATAAAAATCCTTACAATTATCTGAGAGGCCGTCTTACCATTCGAATAAGGATTATAAACAATTTGCTATATGTCAAGTTTCTGATATATATCCAGCTATAATGTGATGTCTTAATGAGACCATGGTGTATTTCTTCATGGTTATTGGGTTAATTTGAGTTAAAACAGTCGAAATATTATCTTAACGACATTATTACATATATGAAACAAAGTTAAAAAAGTTTAATTCGATTTATTTTAATTTGAGTTAAAAAAACTTGAAATTGTATCTGAACTACATAATTACAGATATGAAACAAAGTGAATAAGTTTCAGTCGATTTTTTAATTTGATTTCAAAACAATCGAAATATTATCTTGACGACATAATTACAGATATTACTGTTAAAAGACACAAAAATTACCATTTGCTTTCAGTTTTGGCAGCTGTGTCACTCACCTATCAGAGGGGTAGTGAATGTCCGTTACTTAGACTCCAGCTGACTAACCTTCTATTTTGTAGAAGGCCGGGTGGCTGAGTGGTCTAGGTGGCCGGCATTTACTGCT
>JAQQZZ010125243.1:0-14230 GCA_030265115.1 Mopalia vespertina
ATTTCTGTAGTTTTCATAGGGCTATACCTCGTATCTCTATATACTGTATAGTTTATTGGATACGAATTCGCATATACATTATGACATGCGTTATTTTCTCAAAACGACAACATGATAACATAGTCCGCGTCATGTAGACAATTAACATTTGCCATCTCCATGTTTTTGAGTTCAGAACATATGTTCTCCTAAACTAAAGTTGGGTAGGCCTATTCTGAAGCCATATGGAATTCGCTATGTTCATTTGAGTGTGCGGATATTGTACATTCGGCGGTTATAGCTTCCGGCGAACAAAATGCAAGATTCATACATCTATCACGATGGAGCGTAGTGAATTCTTGAGATTGTTTTCACTGGTGCATTTCCATTCAGTCTAAGTTATCAGTCTACGCCAAGTTGTTCAAATTACGAAAAATTAAGTTTGGATTTAACTGCCGGAAAGCGACGAATGGAGCCAATGACCTCTTTATCTAATATTTAGGTCCACAGATTTCAAAGATATGTGAGCTTTGATTATGTTTGAGAAATTCTATATTTGCAAAGAAAGCTATAGCCTCTAAGTTCGACATAAGAACACCAATCAAAACAAACAACATATGATTAACAGGCAACAAAACGTTGCACCAGAACTTGTTATCCATATAGACTTGTGTTCTGTTTAAACGATATGGAGCCTTCTCCTTGTCCCATCCATTTTCCACTGTTTACAGTTTGAACTTATCTCGCGTGTAATAGGGTATGTGAGCGCATCTTCCACACACCATAAAGAGAATTGTTAAATCCCAAAGAAAAAGGTTTCACAGGGATTATAATACTCTCACTACCGTAAATCAAGTTTGATCTGTTCTCCTAAGGACCTGCTCCAAAGAGGAGAAACTATAGGCGAATTCTTCGTTGAATTAAATCCCGAAACGTCAAACAAATGAGCAGTTATAATTTGGGCCAAGGTATTGAATTATCTCCTACACGAAAATACCACAATCGCCCTGTAATATGTATGAAGACTAGATGCACGCTAGATAGCTTTTATATCAGATAAGCCGGCTTTTGTCTGACAACAAAATAGAAATGTTATAATTTGGTAGATATTTTGATTCAGAAAATGTGGTATATACCTCATAACTTGTAAGCAATGTCTGGAACAATATGTTTGTGAAACCAAGAATCCCTTTCGGATTAGAGCCAACAATCATTGAGTTCCATTAGCTAGGTTACAACTCATATCCCAATAGCTGAACATTTCTTCCTTCCTGATCATTCGGTACGATTTTTAAATCATGCCGATGGAAAAATCACACATTCTTCTCTCTCGAGACGAAAAGCTTATTGTGTTAAAACTCTGCAAACGTTGTGTCTGCTGGGTTTCAATTGGGAACCAGGTTAAGGGTCTAAACAAGACAAAATTCCTTTCGCATTACAATGTGACCAACTTAGCACCAGGTTTGCTTGTCTCGTTATACAGGAATGTCACAATATGACACCTTATAGTCTACTCCTCTCTCAAAAGACCCATTATAGCATACAGGTGAAAATAACAATCTAAATGACCTACTGATTAAGGTGACACTTCGCTCTGGATCAGACTACTTGTAACTCGCATTCCTTTTAGCGGACATATTCATTGCTTAATTTCTATTTCTTTGAAATACCAGTTTATATACTTAATTAATTTTTAACCCATATCGAAATATATTGCTTTCTTTATATCTACCACATACTTTCTATACCCTGTAAATGGCTATAGCATATCTCTAGATTGCTGTAGGTTATACCCATAACAAAGTGAGATTAAGATCTAAGAAACTTGTCTCTGGGAGTTTATCTAGAACATGAGATGATTCTCCAGGTTTAATTAATCCTAATCCCTGTGCCAAACTGCCAATGTGATAAATTTTTAGAAATATATGTATTTTTACATATATATTTTTGCTAGCCAGAGACCCAACCTCGAATCACATTGGGAGGGAAGTAAAATTTTCGTTCTTTTCACTACAAATATATATTTTGTATAAAATCCACTGTTATAAAAAAATTAGGCACACCATTTCAGTTCATCTTCAACGACAGTCGATTGGGTATTCTACATTCTGATAAATAAACCTCCCATAATGCACTCTTTCAGTATTTCTGCTGATATTAATTCAACTTGCAAAAAGTTTTAAAGTTATTATTGGACCTTCACCAAATCTACTTGTTGGGAATTCTGTGTGTCCAGTCTTTCCACAAATGTATACATGTACAATATTCCGACTGTTTCAGACCCATGTGTCATGTTATAAGGGGTTGATAACAAATCGGCCAAGGGGTCCATCAAGACAACTGTTACTCGTCGGTAGAAAATCAAAAAAATAATTCAATATAAGTTTTAAATTAAATTTTAATGGGTCCAATTACTACAAAATAAAACAATACAAAGTGCAGTGTAAAAAAAGCCAACAACAGAAAATATAAACGTGTTGAATAATAATTCGATGTTCAGGGTGCGATATGTTATAACGGCTTTAGGGGGTTCTCCTCATTTAGATCGTTTTTATTGGTCAAAAAAAATCGAAGACAATTTGACAAATTAGAACGATGCAAATTAGGGAATCCCCTTCAGTCCTTCTTACAACTGACGCCGTAGTAACGCGTCTTAACGAAAAGTACATACATGTTATAAAAAGTGCTGAAAACACGATATTTATAAACAGCTATATTTGTACTACTTAAATAGCTCCGGTATAATTATATTTCATCAAAAGGTGAAGTAAGACGTGATACAATTAGTTGAAAAAAGGGCGTACAAGAAGCACTAAAAAGACGAATATTAAAGTGCAGAAATAGTATGTGCTAGCTGTGGAACAATACGCAAGTGCAAAACGTGCAGGGAATAAATGTGCTTGGGTGTGTGTGTGTGGTAGTGGTGGGAGGGAGGGGGCGTCGGAGGAAGAAAACAATGGCGCAGGCTTATTACATTTCTATTTTCACAACAGCGAATCTTAAAGAGACTCATTTTGTGCTTCTGTTGGGTGCATCCGTAGGACTGTGGAAGGGAGAATTTGCATCTTTTGCAACTTTTCATTTATGTTAGAACTAGAAAGTATAAGGGCCCGCAAATCGCATCATACATGTGATCTTTGATAATTCACATAATTCAATCCACTTCCGGTACATCCTAGTATATTCCATTCATTTCTAGCACCAACGGAAAATTGCAAAGATGTCAATTCCCCCTTCCAGTCCCACACCTCTACCCAACAGCAACACAAATTACGGCCAGGAAAGTTGAGTACTAGTAGGCTATTCAAAACCTAGTGACAGAGTTTGAACGAGGTATACCTGGAAGTTAATTAGAAGAGAAGGAGACTTGCATGCTCTAGAAATGAAATCTATGATGTCCGTTCGGGACTGTGCAACTTTCTGGCGCACTGGAATTTTCGATAAAAGAATGACCGCATATATATAGAACATCGGTTAGAGCGCTGACCCTGCTGTTAACAAGACAGGGTTGTTCCCCGATGGAGAACAAGCAAACTTTACTTTCTCTAGCTTATAAATATATACAAAACATACAAACTATAAGCACAACAATTTTTTCGACTGACATTGTTAAAGCGGATAACATTTTGACCAATAAACATTGCCTCTGCAAAGAGATACAGAGAGCAACATCTACCCGGAATTGAGTGCTTAAGGGACTTGAAAGAGATCTTGGAACAACGAAAGTTTATAAAGGAGATGCCCAAAGTATTTTGTCACTCAAAAAAAGAAAATCGGCCGCTGATGCACTGTTTGAAAGAACTACAGTACTTGTGAAGATCCCTTTTAAGTCATGAACTCGCGGCAGTAATGAGTACTGAAATAATTTATTTCGTTCAGAAAGATATTATTAGCATTATTTTAGTTATTATGGGGGAGATATACTGCTTGCCAATTGTAGTCTGACTCTGAGGGTCGTTGGGTCGATTCCTGGTGAGGTCTTAGCCCGCAAATTATCTGAACTAGTGTTCAAACTAAGAAAGTGTTATTCCCCCAAAATAACGAAAAATACTGAGCAATGGGTATCCTTGTGCCACGTCATCTGGTGCTTTAGTTTTCAATTCTCCTCTGTATAATTAGACCCAGGGTTCGGCATCCGTTTTCACTCTCGTGTTTTCCATACCTTACAGCATTGGATCCTAGTGGGGAAGAAAAAAGGTAAATCTTGATTATCTTAATGCACGTGTAGCCTAAAACACGTTTGATAACAGACATGTCACATAGAACAAAATTTTATTTCAAAGCTTTAAGCGGTTAGCGCCGAAGTATGTGTTTATTGGTTTTCACACTGGTCAAGTTTTTACCAGTCATCCGATTTCGAATCCCGGTGGAGGCAAACTTTTTCTACATAAACTTTATAAATAAAATGTATTCAGCCAATCAAATCGCCTGATTTCAAAGAGAAATATTTTTTTTGATTCATTATTTCACGTTACAATTCTTGTATCACGTCAATTTTTGTTATCTTATGTGACCTTGGACAAAATGCACGCGTCAGAATTGTTTTGTCAAATATGTTGTTCCAAATGACGAGTCCTCAAATTATTTGACGTGTAAGATTAGGTCAGCCAATCACGGTGAGCGTATAATGTGCACAAGATTAATTATTCCTGCCCTGTGATTGGCTGGTTAAGAAGGACACGTTTCCGTCTGTCTTCGTGACGTTTCCTGTATACTTTGATACATGACAAAGTCGTCATCTGACGTTTCCGGTGTGCTATATTACATGACAAAAACCTATTCTTACACGTCAAACAATCTGAGGACACGTTATTTGGACTAACATACCGGTACGTGAGTCAGAAACGAGTATGTTCATAGCTGATGTACATTGTTCCTTACCTCGGACGTTTTGTCGTCTAGATTAATTCTCTGCATAACATAAGTTATTTTCTCTTTAAGATATTTAGAAACTTTTCCCATGTGTTCAAGATAATATTTCATCTTCCCAAACGCTATTGACATTCTCAGACCATCTTCATTTTCTGAAATATAAAAAGCGCTGAAATATTTAACAAACAATAACAAAGTGGTTCCAATATGAATTGATATAAAATATAGCGAAAATAAAATAAAATGGGAACGTAGTAAACATATTAAGAAATCAAACTGACTTACAATAAAATTGTAGGTTGGTAAGATGGCTCATTTCTTTACCTTTCAAAATATATATATATTTTGAATAATGGAAGAGAGAAAAATTTGCTTGTCTCCACCGGGATTCGAACTCGGGACCTTTGGGTTACAGGCCCAACACTCTACCGATTGAGCATACTTGTGAAGAAAAATCTTTCAAAGATATTCCTATTTTTTAAAATAATTTTTCTGATACATCTTTTTTATATTAAAAACTTTTATGATTTTAGCTTAATGTACACAATATATTTGTGGTAAGAAAGATGTTTAATTTTTTAAATAAATCAATTTCCTCACAAAGAATTGTCAAATGAATTGAGGCATAAGTTTTTTTTTTTACAAGTTACTCTGTAGTGCAGATGCTACACAGCCTGGTAAATATTTTATGTTTTAATGAAATATAAGAAAGGCTACTTTATGTAGATTATGTTTTACCGTCGACTTTGCTAAAGTGAGTCATGATTTTGGCGACATTTTTCATATTGGATCGCACACACATGGCGTCTAGCTTGACTGCTTGCCAGAACATCATCATTTCATTAAATCCCATGTCGTCTGAAATACGAACACATGTATTCTGTCATGTAGAAGAATGTTTGTTTGTTTGATTGGGGTTTAACGCCATACTTAATGTCATCTCACTCATATGAGAGTGTGCCAGCCCAATGGGGAGGAAACCACTTATAAGACACAACTGGCATCAACCAAGAAAACACAGGACACAGACGGGACAGCCACAGCTCGAGCCCCCTCACTTTTTCTTGGTTGTGGGTTGAGTCTTTCCCCTTTTGAGCACTGCTGGCATTTTTGGGCGGTTTAACGGGATCCTATCAACCACCTTGATTTATGTTCTTATAAAATCTTACTTTAATTGCATTGCATCATGCCTTGATGGACTGATTGATTGATTGATTATTGTTTTACGCCGTGCTTAAGGGTATTTCACTTATATCACGTGTGAAGCATTTCCATAAAGTTGGAAAGTTAATTTTCCTTCAGTGCTAAGTAGGGACAGCATTGCCACTCTTCAAACAAACTGCCCTCAGCCAGAGGGCCATGCCTTGATTGATAACGTCAAACTAAAGAAGTTGAACATAAGAATACAGTCAACGCCTTCGATTGAGTTCTTCCAAAGTATAGATCCCGCAACACAAATATAAACTGTTTAAACAAATAGCGAATTCACAAAATGATGCTTTTAACAGATAAATGTATATATTATACAATACCTGTGTTTATTTCGCGAAGTGCTCGGCCTGAAGACATACATGGTAATTTTACCGGCAAACCTGAAAAACAGACAATATATCTATATTTTATCATTAAATGACCACACTTTGATATTAAAAATTACTTTGATCATGTTATATATACTTCAAAAGATTGACACGGGGCTGTCGATTTATTTAAAACCATACGAATTAAGTTATGTTCAAGAGAAACCAAAAGACCAATTTTAAGTGGCTTGGTGCGTCCAAGTTTTTCGAGGTCATAATTCCGACCAAGTTTTTCTTAGTTGGTCACGACTGTACCATTTTTTTTCTGGGTCGATTTGGCCAAATTCTTCGAACAGTCAATTACTCTCAAGTTGTTATGGAGAACACATTTGATTTTTCCGATATACAGAAGAAAATGGAGATTGAATTTTTTTACAATACGATAAATCCCCTTAAAATTTGATCCATATAGTAGTAATTGTTTGGAAGTTATTTTAAAGGCTTCTAAATCGAGTAGGCCATGAGAGGCAGATGACACATTTTTCAGTTAGGAAGCATCGATATTTCTCAGAAAATATAAATTGGTGTATTTGGATGCTTTAATACTTTCACCACTAGCAAAGAGGTAGAATTATTCATAAAGGAAGTTTAAGGCAATTTTTCAATAATTAATTTTACCTTGTTTATTTGCCCTCTCCTTCATATCCCATATAGTCTCCATTATTTCGTCACCCACCTCCTTAAAATCTCCAAATGTACAGGTTATTGATTTCAGGCCATTGTAAATACCCACTTCTGAAATACAACGATATAGATCACTGATATTTTAATATTTTTCGTTATTTTGGGATAACATTTATATAGTTTGAACAGATTCTATTTCAGAAAATTGTTCAGGTTGAAACCCGTCCGAGAATCGAACCCACGACTAAGAAAGTTTTATCCCAAAATAAAAGAAAATACTGCTAATATTCTACCGGTGGTTCCGGTGGTTCGCATTCCGGTGAAGGCAAGCAAAATTTATTCCGCTATATATATTTTTTCAATAAATATAATATTTAAATTTGTAGATATACATATATATTGTATGTGTACATTGGGATTAACGACAATGGCAGTCGACGATTCTTGTTTTGTTTGTTTTATGCCGAAACTGAAATTTATTCCACTCGCATGCATGTAACATTCTATAAACTTTATCAAATCACTCAAAGTCATTGACAAGCTATCTTGAAAAATATTAACTCGATGAAGCTGTGTATTGTTTTCTTCAGTTTCATTGAGTTTCCGGAACGCGTAGATCGACATGAAACGGTCTTCGATAAGTCAAAGCCTTTTTTCCGAATGGCATGGAGTTGCGACCAAGCTCCAGTCAGTTTCCGAAAGCCTGAATCAGTGAGTTTCAAGATCTAGCGGAAAGTCTAGCTTTAGAGTGTAGCTGACGAACCACGTTTAGGCGAGAGCAGGGGTTCAGGGTAGTTAAGTTAGAGAGTAGATTCAATTTGATACATAATTTCACGCATCGTTAAAAAAAAATCTAAATTCAGACTCCATTTCTAATGTTTAAGTATGATAAAAATAAATAGTTGGGCATTAAATAATATTAAAAAATCAATATGACACTAAACATATCTTTTTTTTTCTTCAGTAAAAACTCAACATTTGGACGTCTATGAGCCCCTGAGAGAGTCTGCGATTTACCAGTGCGATAGGCTATACTATGGATGCCGATAGCGGCCATCTTACTGCCTCGCTTTTAAATAGAGGGCGAGGCAGTAAGGCGAGGCAACCCTCTATAGACAGCCAGATGACCACTATTGTCTTCCATACTATACTTCTCTTCGTACTCTCATTAATAACTGGCTAGACAAATCCGTTTGAATAGCCCCTTATAGAAGAATGTTTCTTTCTCGAGGATGGCCAGAATAGGGTTTACTTGTAAACATCCAAATAAAATCTTCTATTTGCCGTTCCTAGACTTCATAGACAGACTTTGGTTGGTTCCCGACAAAGTCGTTTTTCAAACACCCAACTAAGGTGCATTGTGACGTTGCAATTGTAGTAATGATTTAAGGAGATTCCCCTTATTTGGAGAGTTTTGATTGGTTGATTGTTTTGTGCTTCTGTATTGACCAATCACAGTACTGCAAATAAGGTGAATAACCCTTAAGTCGTACCTACACGTCGTACCGTGAGAATGCGCCTTTAAGCGACCGCGACCTTAGATCCAACACAATTAACTTCATTTTGCCCCCCCAATGACCTGACCTAATTTACCTTGTTCACAGTGACCCGGTTCTGGCCGTCCTCAAACAAAAAAAAACATCGACTTTTGTCAGCGGAGTTGTAACTCGTTTATGAACAGAAGTCTTACATTGAATGAATAAATCTAAAAAGCTAACACGTTTTAGCTCAACTAAAGGTCACCAAGGTGTATTATTGGTTTTTAATTTACTTACTGTTCATTTTGTCCACGTCACAGTCTTGGGCCGCCCGGAGACTTTTTCCGATCGATAAAGAGAAATTGGTGACCTTCAGCTCCATCTGTTTGTACGAATGTCGAACTTCTTTTAACGTCAAAGCTACAATAGTATAGACATAGTAAGTCAACCGAATAATAGAGTAGGCCCTATATTAATAATGATAGCATATACTTATATATTTCTAAAAAGCTACCACACTGGCACAGGTATAATGACGATTAATTTAAATCGATGAATCGTCGCATATCCTAAATAAGGTCACAGAGATATATTTCTAATCAGATCTTAATCTCGAGTTGTGTTATTGGTAACCTACAGACATCTCGAGAGAAGGTAATGACCATTCATTTAGATGGTATATAAAGTATTGTTAAATATATAGCAAAGATATTTGGTAGGAGTTAGGAATAAATCAGCCTACAAAGTGTTATATCAGAGATAAAGAGATTAACCATAAAAGGATGGATATATATATTAAAGAGAATAAGTGTTACAACCTGTCTGATCCAGAAGGAAGTTTCGCTTTAACCAGTAGGTTCTTTAGATTTGTGTTTTTTTGCATGTTATAATGGGTCTTTGTGAGAGAGGAGTAGACATATACTTTTTAATTATTTCTTACATACTGGTACCACATCACATCGTTCAAAAGTGCCGCTATCACGAATGTTGTGACGACAAAGACCCGCCTTAAAATTTGATTACCTCCTTTGCCATCTTTCCAAGACCATTATTCATCTTAACGAATAAGAGGTCAGCATTGTCTGAAAATAAAGCATGTAGGCCTAAACTCATGCCTTACACAATCACCCAAAATTAATTTTAAGGACGAATTCAGACTGTTTTGTATTGTACATTGTATAGCGTCCATATTTTGGGGCGATCGCTTCCCTTTGAACTGTTTCATCCATCAAATTTACCTGGCCATTATAGCTTGTGTAAAGTGTCCAAATTTAATTGTGCACTTCGGTCAGATTGGCGTTATGAGACTTATGTTTTTTCGTGTTTTCGTCCATTTTCCGCACTTACATATTTATTTATATTAATGTTTTTATCTTGTTTCCTACATATTTATCATATACTTCATATACCATATACATGGTCAATACTTTCTATCTTGGTGCCTGTTGGTTACCCATAACAACTCGAGATTAAGACCTACATTGTATTTAGAAACATGTCTCTGGGAGTTTATCTAGAACATGAAATTAGTTGACATCCCACTGTTAATAGCGTGCTTTTTTTTTAAATATAGGCCTATCAATGTTTTTGATCGTATTGTTATGTAAATACTAAATCCACTCACGTTCTTTGTTGTCATCATCGTCATCATCCATGTGATGATCGTCATCATCCATGTGATGATCGTCATCCATATGATCATCATAACTCAGATGGTGCTCAGCAAACGCTATAGCAAATATCTGGAAGAAAACATTGTTATAGGAAGTGAACATTAAAAGTGTTTTCGTTTTTTTGGTAATATTATTATCTTAGTTAAAACAGATTCTAGTTCAGAAAATTTTGCAGGTTGAAACTCGTCTGCAAATTGATTCTAAGCGTCAGGCATTGAATCGCGATTCCATACCTGACTCTAAGGCTTTTGGGTTTGATTCTTGGACAGATTTCAACTGGCTATATTCACTGAACTAGAATCTGTTCAAGCCAAGAAAGTGTTACCCCAACATAAAACAATTCACGGAGCCGTAAAAGGGACACGAACAAAATCTTTCCTATTATCTCATTGCTTCGACTCGTGAAGTAGTTACTTCAACTTATTATCTCTTAACGTCGACTTAGTAAGTCGTTACTTCAACTTACTAACTCACGCGAGATCTATATATGCTTCGAGATCGGCAAGACAGACGTCTGAGGCCTAACGGGGACTATTTGAAAGCCAACCACTTTTGCTGGTGATGTTTAACTTGTATATTTCTTATATCACATCATAGAGTAAAGTTTACCAATAAAGTCAAACTCTGGCATTTATTTTTAATTTAGAGGGAGAAAATTTTGCTCGCCTACACCAAGATTCGAACACGGGTATCTAGCTAGCGTGGGACCAGCGCTCTATATCTATCAAAGCAGAACATTCATGATTTGTTATTCAGGTAAAAACTACCAATCGTTCTCTGTGGGGAGCACTGGCACAGAGTCACTCAATAATGTTTGTGTGTTTCATTGGTGGGGTTTAACGACGTACTTAAAGTTATTTCACTCATATATGACGACGTGCCAGCTCAATGGTCGAAGGAAACCACACTCGATAACACTGACAACAGAAAAAGGCAAGACAGGGCAAAGTCATGACAATTACAGGACCCAATACGATCTCACAAACAGATCGGCTTCATGTTGCCCTTTAGCCCCAACAGCACTAGGGCATCAGGAAGCTCCCTCCTCTCCTAGCCTCAAGAAATGTCTTTGTAACTAGAAATTACCCCCAAATGGGTTTTATTGATTCGGTTCGTCTGATAATTAGGTTCTGGCAGATATATATTTTTAGTGTAGAGAAAGAAAATTTTACTTTGCTCCCCGTGGATATTTGAACTCGGGTCTCTCGCCGTCGACAACTGAAAGATTTGAGCTGAATTATCGAATTGTTAACGTATGGATGGTCGTAATGAGATTCCATACTTAGTCCGTATATATACATATTTGAACTGATAATAGAATATCCAACCTGGACCATATTCCAATATGACTTTAACAGACATCGTGGTTTCTGTCGTACTATTTTACTCAAAACTAATGTGCGAAACGTCTGCTTTTGTATATTACCTGCAGTATTTGGTAATCCTATTTGTTCGTAGCAGGTATTTTTTGTCTATTTTACTCAAAACTAATGTGCGAACTTCTGCTTTTAAATGAAATTACCCATATTCATATTTGTTCTTGATTAAAAATGTTAGCTGGAATTATTTCTTTATATACTTACCAGAGTAAAACAGATGCCAGTGTATAAGACCATGATGATGTCTGAGTTTTGTCTCTGAATCAAGCGTCCGCGTCCTCAAACAATGGCCACAATAATGAATTCCAACGCAACTGACCTTAAATATATGTTCGCTGGAATAAACCAATATTTTTAGCTTATCGCCTAATTTGCACTGAAAATCAGTGGCATTTTTAATTAATTAATATGGCATTCCCAAGGTGTACACTCGGCAATTCGTTACCTAAAATCTGTTCATTCCTTTCTTAGGCTTGCATAATGAAAATGCGAAAGAATTCTGTTAATTGAGAAAGATAATTTAATTAGTTCAATAACTCTGATATAAATTAAACATCCGCCGTTGTCAAGAAATAAAAATCCAACATAATTAAATTCCGATATTAAATATTTTGAATAAATGAAGAGAGAAAAATTTGCTGCCTCCTTATATATGCTTAGATGTCCGATATGCGTCGGGATATCAAGAACATCAATTACATACTTATCATATTCCATACGGTAACTACGGGTACCACATCTTCCTATTGCAAGGGTCAAAGTGTGTAAGACGCGACTTCCACATTACTACCCTTGCTGCAATTCGAGGCAAAAACGAGGCTTTAGTTAACTCAGGTTTTACCGTCTATGGAGGCAAGGTAAGAAAGGAAGATAGGTTTAATGCGATGATCTTATTTTCCGGCTTGCCTCGGGAAGATGCGGGTACCATAGCCGTATAGTATTTGGCTATGGGCACAAGAACTATACTCCGGCGAATTTCCATTAATTTTTTCCAAAAGTATTGATGTTAATGTTATTAACCATGAGCGTTCCCGAAAATTTTCTACACAATCAAATTCCCAAGAACCATAATCGAGTGCGATCTCTTCGCCTACGAAGTTCGGATTTGAAACCGCTTTAGGGGCGTTATATGTTACAGCACCTATATTCAAAACGTCGTAAGGAGAAAAGGTCTTATTGGATAACGATTAAGCGGGATTGCATTCTGATTTTTGCTGTACGGTTGACTTGCAAATTAATATTTTTGAAGAAATGAGCGAAAATTTACCGAACGAGTTCCTAAAGTTGTGCCCATAGCTATGGTACTCTTAGCTAATTCTACGGTTACTCCATATCTATGTTACCATCAGCCTAATTGTGTACCGTTTCTAAATTTTACCCGGTCGTAGAGTTAAATAAATGTTGTTACCATCAACTAAAATACTTTTTATAGAAATACCCCTTTGTTTTTCTTCTCTGTGACTATAGAGCTTCCTGTTTCCCTTGTGTTTTCCGAGCTAAGGGGCAATACGAAGCCTATATGTTTATTGTGCAGTTGTATAACGTCTTGTGGTTGCCCTGTCTTGTCTTTGTTTGTTGACATTTGCAGTGATGTCGGGATGGTTTCCTCCACCCATTGGGCTGGCACGCCATCATATGAGTGAAATAACCTTAATTTCGCCACAGTACGGTATATTCCTCTTTTTGCGACTTAAGTACAAATACTATCAGTACTATATTATATCCCTCTGTCATGATAATCGATTGTCATGGACTCCGAGAATTGTCCTTTTTGGACTGTTGCAAAGAGCTAATGGAAGTCCGGCTTAATTTATAATTAAAATTTATAAATTAATTAAATAATTTATTTATTTGTAAATAAATACAACAGCTTTCGGTTCGATTTAATGTTTGAAATGATTTTTAAAATTGACTTATCAGAAATCAAATCAACGTTTACTCCGCCATATGCCGGTTATTTTGGTTGCAATGCTTCCCGACTCTTGGACGTGGTAGAAGTTAACGCGAGAAGAGTCTGGTCCATGCGGGACTATGGGGGGAGCAGAATTGAGGAGGCACGGAATTATCTAAAATTGATAATTAAATAAAGAAGCAAAAATGTAAGGCACAAGTTTATTGTAAAAATACGCTTAATCACCGGTATCTCACAGCAGATAAAAATATAAAAATGTTTAAACCTCCAAGTAGTTTATATTACTTAATATGTTTTGTGAAAATTATAAATAGTTGACTGTGGTAAACAAAACATCATATTTCGAAGATAATTTAAAAGAAAGTGTTACTAAAACATAAAATCACATTTGTTCTCATATAATCACTATTGGTAACAATATGTCCGAGATTCATATTACTCAAGATGCTGTTCCCGCGTCTGCCTTTGTCCTTGACCGTGTTTGCGACCTCCATTGTCATGATGTCCACCTCCCTTCTTCTGTCCCTTTTGTTGATCCTGTCCGTTTTGTTGTCCCTGTCCCTGTCCGTTTTGTTGGCCCTGTCCCTGACCGTTTTGATGGGCCTGTCCGTTTTGTTGGCCCTGTTGGCCCTGTCCGGTTTGTTGGCCCTGTCCATTTTGTTGGCCCTGTTCGGTTTGCTCACCTTGTCCGTTTTCTTGTTGCTGTCTTTTATACTGTCCTTGTCCGTTACTC